>CABFWB010000891.1:94526-108534 GCA_902151455.1 Timema bartmani
ATCATATTGGTTGAAAATTGAATAAGGACTAACATGAAGTAGCTGTGAAAGATAGAAGAAAAATAGACTGGCAAATGTACAAACGGGCAGAAGATAAAAAAAAAGATAAAAAAAGAAAGAGATAATGAACGATAGATGAGGCGAAATAAAAATTGAATGAACCCGGATATTCCTATAAAGCTTATGAAATCAATAGGAGTGGTTTTTATATGACACTTTATAACTATTAATAATTTTACTTTGCATCGACCTCTTGAAAGAGTAGTATTGTGATCGCCAAAAAAAGTCTCATGAGATTTTAATAAATGTCGACGTTTTATTTGGAGTGTTCTGTCTATTTTCCTGGCAAATTTAGTTTTATCCTTATCCCAAGGGCTTTAAAAAACTATACGCCTCCATTTCCCTCCCCTACCATCCATTTGGGTCAGTTTATTGGAATTTCAAAAATTCACTGATGGAATCTTTTTTATCAGTCTTGAAAATACCAAATTTAAAAAATATTCAAAATTATACAAGAAATAACCATTTTCAAAATGTTTGATACCATTTAGATATTGATTTAGGGTCAGCTGACTAGAATAAAAAAAAGTTAAAACAGGGCTGTGTCTAACAGTTTTAGAACCCTCCGGAAATCGAGTTTCAACGCTATCGGACAAACTTGATTTTTGGCCCATAAGGCTAGCATGAGGAAGTTTTGGGAACACAAATTCAGCCCCTTTTAAAAATTGTTGGGTTTATGAATTGTCTCACCACTCAAGAATTTCCAGGAAACTCCGTGCCAAATTTTAATCTTATATCTCAACGTGAAGTATGAAAAAATCCTCTGGAAAGAAAAAAATAGACAGACACGGCATGGAATTTTGATATCATAGATTATAATATTTTTAAACGTACCGTTCAATTTCAATAAGGAAGGCCTTATCTTACAGCTAGAAATGTTACTAGATAAAATTTTATGTATACATACATCAAGTCAGTTTATCTGCTGCATTTAATATTGAAATATATTATTAATAAATATAAAATATCAGGAATAAGTTAGTAAATGGTCATCATTGATGACTGTAAACAAATGTATTTTTTTTACTCGTATAAAAGGTCGTTTCTACCAAAACCCGACACTACCTCTCCTTTGTATGGTTGTAGTAATTAAATAGCAAAGCGGCAAGCATTCGATTCCTTGTGTGGTTCTTACAGATGATATCAATAGATTTAAGACCCGTTTCGGTTACATATGGTCCAACGCGCTACTCTCGCAGTAGACTAAACAGCCGATGACGGGAGAATCAAGATTATAATCTCGGCTGTACTGAAGGTGTTATTTCCAAAATGCTTTTACACTCTTCCTCCAAGCAAATGTGGGTACACTTTCTCTAAATATAGCCTTCCTAATCAATTAAACCACTATCGTAATATATACATACGCGTATAACCCAAACGGGTAGTAAGACGCGGTGTTAAAATATAGACTTAAGGCCAAATTTACAATTTTCATGGAATTTTAAACATATTTATACTTTTTTTTTGTCCTACGCTTAGAACAAGAATAAAGTAACCTTAAAACTCGTCGTCAGACAATAGTGATGAGATGAGACTAAACATTTCTACATCAAATTGAAAACTTCATTGGAGAGAGTTTAAAATAGATTGGGGTTTCAATTTATTATTTACTGGCCATTTTATAAATAGCAGAAGTTTTTGTAAATCGCTTGTACACAATCATTTATTAGTAACAAATTGCAAATCCAATTGTGTCATAAATAGATGGGCAGCACATGCAAGATTGGCCAAACTCCCACTGGTGATGCACGTGATCTCATTTTGTCTGGTTTACAGGTTACGGGTAGGTCAGTGTTCGAATACCAGTCGAATGCTCTCAGGATGGTTTATCCTCAATTGTTTCCCAATTTACCTTCACGGATTCTGGGAACATTATGTATTAATTCTATTTTTCTCATCCCAAACTCATTGGCAAGATTAATATTCAGTGCTTTTAAAAACCCCACGAATAAAATCATTCAGGTTCTAGAGGATGACATACAAGTGTTTCCACCCAATGAACTTTGGGTTAGTGACGCCAAGGGATGGTGCTACAAGAAGTAAAAAATTGGTGCTGTATGAGGGTGGTTGGTAGGCAATACATCAATATTCAACATATAACATGTGGAATGAGGTGTGAATTATGACTAGTAATAAGCATTGGACTTTCTGACAACATAGGGAATTGATGATAACTTCAAATATGTAGTTGTTGGTCCTGACAAGGCTGAGTATTGAGAGTGCTGAGGTCTCTTGGCTGAGGAAGTGGAAGTACTGCGTTGGCATCATAGTGTGAGTCAGGGTAGCAAGGGATGGGGATGCCTGTGTTGATTTGCATGACGTGATGCATGTGTTGTCTACACTCCAAGTGCATACAGTGCCAACTTTGACATCTCGTAGCGCCGCCACTTGACGACGGTGACCCCAAATTAATTACGTGGAAATAGTTGTATTGTCAGCCCCTACAACCTGTACAATGTTGTCCGTGGAGTTCTGAATATCCCTGTACATTTATAAAGCACAAATGGTTAGTGAAACAAGATGAAAAGGAAAACAGGGGTGATAATTAGTAGAACTATTGTTGTTTTATTAAAACGGTTTTTTTCACCAATATTTTCAAGTTAATTATCTTCTTTAATCTGTTAGTATATTACTCTGATAAAAATCTCATAGCTCGACTATAGTGTAAGTGTCTGATCTGTAGAACAACGCAGTGAGGATTGATACCAACGACAGACTGTTAATGTCAATTAATACTCTGGTACTAATCAGTTCCTTTGTGAAACCCATTTAATGTCAATTATAGAGAGTAACTGTAAACGGGAGTAGCCGATATCATCCACGACGCCTCAAGTAAGGTATTATTAAGTAGTCCGAGAGCAAAAGCCTAGCATACCTAACTCTAAAGCCTTTCATAATTTATATACAAAATTATTTTTCCTATCCAGCATAACGTAACCTAACCTTTAATGCGTTTGTTTTTGTTTTTATTTAGTTTTGTAATTTCACGTGTGAAGCAGCTGCTGTTCCCATGGACCTCCATGTCACGATGGAGGGCTAATACTTGACCCCCTCCTCCTACCACCGGAGTAAACTTGAACGAACTGGGCTATTGCTAATGTACTATTTATCTCGATGTGTCCAAGGACGTCACCCTTTCCAGTGGTCTCCCGATCTTCTGGTATCGGGGATCGAGCTATGGATAAGAGCAAGGACATCGGATCATGGGCTGGGACTCAGTGCCTATCATGGTTTCGTCTCTTTTAATTTAGGAGATCTAGCATAAGTTGATCAGCGTAGCACACACAATCTAATGTAGAGTAAGCTGATATGAGACCCGTTTCACTACCCTTGAAGGGAGGTCCTCCGGGTCCTCGGGATATTACCAACAAAGCTAATAACGTCAGCCGCACCTACCACCATCGTTCACTTTGAGTCCTGGGTATTAGTCCGGACATACACCTGAGCAGTAACCTCTATTCAGCGTCGGGTGACGGACGATAAGTGCATGAAAGTGCTAGGATAGGAGAACAGGATCTGGTTCAATCAGTAACCACACATAATTGTAAACACTTTATCTTGTATGGATGTATATTTTAAATGAACTATTACAGTGTACTTAAAAGCAGTGATGTTGTGGCTCAGCGTGACAGGGAACCTCCGAGGAGACTGGTGAGAGATTGAAACTTTAGTGACTTCTCACTCAAAATCCTAAGAAAATATGTCCTTATAAAACAACCTGAATGAACATTGAAAAATAAATTGCGTACAGCACCAATGGGACAAAGCATAATCTGATCCAACGGAACAAATACGGGTGGTCACGTCAGCCACAGGAAATATCAACCGAAAACCATTATTAAAATATAGTTTCTGGGAACCATGGGATGCGTTGGAAATGTTTGTCCAAGCTTAGAAATTAACAGGGTCGTTTACTCATCTAAAATATAAATCTATAAAGGGAGGGGGAGCTCTGTCTATGTCACACACGGAGGAATATGTGGACACCCCTGTTGTAAGCCACATGAATACAAGTTACGTATATAAGTTGAAGCGTCGAGGAGAGAAGATCACCATTGAGAATAAACCTGCACCACGCCTTGCTAATCTTTCAAGATATTTGCGATTTTACACAAACAGAACTGGGTTGAGGAAGATGAAACTTAGAGGAAATTTACAGTACCCATAGTTACGCAGAGAGAGAGAAAGAGTGAGGAGGCATCATTTGGCCAAAAAAACTACCCGGCGGAGATTTGAGCCTCTTTATACCCATCACAGGCAAACCAGCCAAGACGAGAGTGTCACCTTTGTTTGAATAATCATTGATATGGGTTGTAGAACAGACGTGTGGAGGAAGAAATAAATCTATGATTATTATTCATATGTAAAGAATCGTTAACACAATATAGCTACTAGCGTTAAAAAACCATATAATTATCATGACGTAAAAAATAATAAGAGTTGAAATATGGGAATTCCGAAGCAATGAGAGGAAATGGGGACATGCAATTAACTGTGAGAAAAGAAACGAGTGAGCATCGGAACGTAGATTGAGATTTTTATGGTGGGATGGGAAGAAACGTGAGTTAAGATAAATAGTTTTGTAATTTATATGCCAAATATGTTTTAAGCCAAAGAAATAGTTAATTTAATTCTCTTAAATACTCTATAGTATTAGGTACACGAATGTTCATTGCTTCACTTATAAAAGTACGATACAATCCTGATCTTGAGCTAGTTCTAGCCAATTCATCTAAGTATATTCTATCTATTTATTTAATTCAATAAAAATGGTAGTCTCAGTATTTTTTAAATATCTTTCATAATTATAGTTGCACTAGACAAGAAATTTTTAGATTAAGATAAAATTTCTGGATCGAATATTGTTATTACAGATAAACAAAACTGTGGGTATTGCTGTCTGTAGAAAATTAACTTAGGTTTTCCACTGAAAACATATTTGATTTATTTTGCCCAGAAAAGCTTTTATGGTCATAAAAGTTCCAAAAATTTGGACCTTATGTCAAGTAACATTTTTCTCAACTTATTGATAAAAACAAACTTTTCTTCCTTTCGTGAACTTTGGTTTAGGACCCCTTTCACTGCTCAACGACAAACAGATAAAGTTGATTAATTTTGTGGTCAACATTTTGTATCAACATAGTGACTATTAATACATAAATATATTGATTAAAACATGAACACTTGTGTTGGTTTCCTGCTCACTCTCAAATTGACTTGTATGCATTTTATTGGATTGACTATCTAGAATTTTAAATGAGGCTGCATGTTACAAGAAACTCTCCAGCTCTTCAGCATAACAATATACCAATATAAAACCTATCACTGCCATCGGAATTACCTAATAGTGCGTCGTTAATTCACAGGCTAATATAGCAATTTATAGATATTTTCAAAGTTTGCTTAACGTTAATAGTACAAATTCCACTATAGGCTCCAACAAACAGCTAAAAAACACCTTTAACAAAATGTTCAACCAGAGCTTTTATTGCCAAGATCTGAAAGCAAGGAGTACACCCTATACCATTTAATTGGTATTTACGACTCTGATGTTATTTACACGGTCCAATTAATGGCAGGTACTTCGTTAGGTTGTATATTGTATCTGTAGGGGGTAGAGGATATAGCGAGCGACAAATGATTGCAAGTCACATGTAGGCCATTCCTTCTTGTCACATAAAAATGACACTGTCCTTTTAGGCTCTCAGACAATGGATGGGCGTTGAAAATGGTCTTGTTCAAACGATGGCTTATCCGACTTTTTGGGATGAGGATTTTATTCATGGGTATCAACCAATCAGAGATGGACCTCTCATTTTTAATTATGTGAATGGTAAGCAGAAAACAAAGTCAAGTTTAATATGAAGGAATGACGTGGGCAACATCTAATGGGCAAACATGTTGTGCAGACCTATATTAAGATTACTGTCTTACTTTGCTTGTAGAATAATATATTATTACTTTTATATGAAACTTATTGGTACCGGTGATTTCATAGAAATTGTTATCCAATTAAATGGCACCTTGTTTTGTCGATAGCAAATCTACATATATGGAAAGAGCACTTTATTTTCTCACATAATTTACTTTATAAATGTATTCAACAAGACAACAAAACAATAATTCTTACCGTGCAAAAATTATCTTGTGAGATAAAAGTGTTCGAAGTATGACTTTATCTTAAAAGGTTAACGCCCATTTCTACTTGTAGTTGAGACGTGAACTGAATGCATTTAAATTATTTGTTAAATCTGTGAGAGAGACATAATCCATTAAGACTGCAACAGGCAGTTTGGCTGAATTATTCAATGGTAAAACAGAAAACGCTAACCGATAAAGACTGGTGTTAATCTTTTCCTTGTTCGTGTCAAACTTCAGCCGGAGATTACACTACAAAACTTTTATTTTTAAAGAACAACCAAAAAACCCAATGACTATTTCTTGTACATGAGATGAGCATTTTTACGACCGTCGTACGTTCTTTCAGAAACGGATTCGACTTAATAAGAGCCGAACCGTGTGTGTTGATAGTCAAGACGTGTCATTTGAATGTGTAGGGCGTGGTTCGGATGTCCTAAGTCACCGTGTTATCTTGGTGAGAGAGCGGGAGAGAGAAGGGGGCCACGAAAGAGAGCAAGGCCGGTTTCGAGAATATATTGAGCCAGGGCTTTCCAAATGAGATTGCCAGAACTCCACTTTGTCATAACCATGTGTCTCTAATATGTATTTTAATGACATGAATCACTGTAAAGGTTAAGTGATTTAGTCGCATTCTCTTGATTATCGGAGAGGATTGGGGAAGGAGAAAACAGATCCATATTCTCTTTTGATTATATTAAAAACTAAGTCACCGTGTTATCTTGGTGAGAGAGCGAGAGAGAGAAGGGGGCCACGAAAGAGAGCAAGGCCGGTGTCGAGAATATATCGAGCCAGGGCTTACCAAATGAGATTGCCAGAACTCCACTTTGTCATAACCATGTGTCTCTAATATGTATTTTAGTGACATGAATCACTGTAAAGGTTAAGTGATTTAGTCGCATTCTCTTGACTATCGGAGAGGATTGGGGAAGGAGAAAACAGATCCATATTCTCTTTTGATTATATTAAAAAGTATTTCACTATTTACTAAATGAATGACACGAATAATATGATAGCGGAATTTATTTTTGTTAAAAGAATTTAGCACCATCAACTGTTCCTTTGATGGTATTAATAATATCCCTTTGTGGTGAATATTTGGGGAAAGAAGGGGCTCGGTGTATTTGTGTGTGTGTCCCGATAATTATACCAGTACATACATATTTGTTGTATGGCTTTTAATTGGATTTTAATCCATTTAATTTTTGGCATATATAATACAGAAAGTACAAAACAAAAAATTACAATTATTATATCAAAGTTACATATTTCATAATCATACTATACAATTTATGGCATCCCAATACAATTTACAAACATTACCTTGCCTCTGTGATTCTGCATCGAAACCATCACAAACTATAATATATATAAATATACAATAATATAAAATATGTATTTGTAAAACTATATATGTATATATTATGATTTATATTATGTTCTCCTGTATATCTTTTGTATTGTTCCTGAAATTTTTTAAAATTAATTATTGAGCTCTAATTGAAGCAGTGAGGTTTACACTTCATATTTCAGCAATGGGATATCCTATACACAAACAATAGATACTATCAGCTTCAACTGAAATAATAACAGATCAGTGGGTAGATACCACAACACTACTCTAGTAGGAGGGTCTTGGGGCGGGGCTCAATCTAACTTGAGGGTGTCTTTGATGTGGACTCCTGAACCAATTTTTTAAATCGAAAAATGTTAGTACACGTGACTAGTTATATACTGAAAAACTTTAAAATTTAGTCATGTGAAGTACATAAAACAAAATCAACTTTGAGGTGAATTATATGCTACTTGAATAACCAAAGTATAGTGTTCTAATACTTGTTCAGGTCCTCATAAAGTTTTATCAACTATGTAATATTTGTACTGATTATAAGGTGGATAGATTATTATGAATTGGCCACTTAGAGGATGGAAGACCACTCCGCACGGACTTTCTAGTGCTATTGTTTAAAAATGGAGATATTTACTCAAAACTCGTAATATATGTGAAACGAAATTATTACACCAGCAAACACTAGCATAAATTGCACTATACTTATGTACAACATTTTTTGAGTCCCGGTTTTAAATTTTATTTTCAAAGAATTAATATATCTCATTTGTATGTTTGGACCGATAAAAAAGATCAATACTCGGTCCACAAGGGTCAACACTTCGTATTAAAATTTCGACATCCGTTTAAAATTTTCGACATTTTATTAGGTGTTGCACATCTTCATGTCATCGCATTTCTATTAAATTCCTCATTTATAAATTTTGACAAATAAAAAATGTAAAATTGACTATTGAGTCTAAAATGGAATTCGACATTTTATTAGGTGTTGCACATCTTCATGTCATCGCATTGCTATTAAATTCCTCATTTATAAATTTTGACAAATAAAAAATGTAAAATTGACTATTGAGTCTAAAATGGAGATTGATCATTGCTGTACAAACATTTTTCCTAAGGGGTTTAAGGAAAAATAACATAAACTTGTTGAGAAACTTACTTATATTTAATTACTCTATGGCATTGGAGAATTATTGCGATGAAACTTAAGTAGTATCTCTTTACAACCAAAGCTCACAAAATTGTATTAATGTATTTGCCAATATTTCAGAAACTGTTGGTTTTTAAAAAATATATTTCATAAAAAAGTTTTTTATATTATCTCAAATAGTTGTGGGGATACCGAAATTTCCGCTTCTGTAAAGTACCCTAAAAGTCATTTTCATGGGAAAATCAAAACTGCCAGTCGATTTATAATCTTAATCAACGCCTAGCTACGAATTTTAATCAAAATAATTAGAGCCGGTTTTGAGAAAATTTATTTTTCTTTTTTCGCCCTTTATTAAACTACTCTTATTTCTAAGTTTAAACAGACAACACAGACAGGTGGAATTGCAATGATCCCCATTTAGGGTTCGGGGGGTCATGATACATCGACATTCATCAACATTTCAGGTTAGATTTGTTTTTAGGTCGCAATACTTCACCTTTAGTGTTCGAAAAGTTAAAAAATATATATATTTGCGTATAGCTTGAAAGTTATTGGTTTTAATAAATTATGGTTCGGATATAATATTTTTATTATAAATAGATCTACATATTAGCGATGATAAGTAATTTCATATCACAAATAGTTTTGGAGATATGATAAAAAAAATGAGAATTTACACATCAGACCGGAGCTCTTAAAGTCATTTTGCCAAAATAATGAGAGTAGCTATTTTATTTAGAATACTTATACTTTTTGAAATGAAATTTAATCAAAATTGTTAGAGCCGATTTGTAAGATAGCCAATTTCAAAAACCCCTCCGGGTAACCCTATGAAAACCTTTGATACCAAGTTTAGCCCGATCGGTAAAATAGTTTAGGCTCTAGATGGAGGTACAGACAGACAGACAGACAGACGGAAATTCAAAAACCACCTTTTCGTGATCGGGGGGGGAGGGGGGGGGTCATGAAAACTAGAGATACATCCAAATTTCATGTTCGTTTTTTTTTGACGATCTCAAGACCTTTCTCTATTTATCATCNGGGAATCGAAACCGCGACCTCTGGCTTAGTACGCCAATGCTCTAATCACTGAGCTATCCAGGATTCGTCTCGTGCCCTGGGTCATTCTTCCCTCATTTTTAAGGTAGAGTGTATGATGGACTTAGCGGAAATCGTCGGCTACAAGTATGTGATTATATTAATATCACGAGCCATCGGATAACGCCGCCATCTGCGACTCGGTAGTTGGCTTTTTGCTGCCATTTGCCATTTCGGTGATAAGATATCTATGAAAAAATTATGATAAAAAATACAACTAAATATTTAGCCATACGCCTACACTTTAATTTAATCTATAATAAAACGCCTTATATTATTTTTTAAAGCTTAAAAATCTCATAAATAACTTAAGGTTTCATAATGTTGACACTTCTAAAACAAATATAATGAGCACTAAGTTCATGCAAAATTCAACTCCCATTTACTATTTTGGGCACCTCTTCTCGCTCCAAGTTTGATCATAATACATATTCTACCTAAATTCACTTCCAATGCAATGGTTTGGGAATGAACCTTGACCTCCTAGACAACAGTCAGGAGTAGAAAGCTCTACAAACCATAATACATAAACTCATCAACCCTAACTGTGATAAAGATATTAATAAGTTTATTGATTATGTGTTATCGGGAGTAAATATTTTCTGCAGCTGCCACGTTTGATATTTATTATTAATACTAATAAAATAACACTAATAATAATTTAAAATGTTATAATCAACTTGAATGACCACATGATATAGGGCGCTATTCTTGTGGTACACTAGACTGCCGGTGACAAAGAGATCGAGCTTTAAATCTCGGTTGAGTGTACTGAGGATGGTTTTTCCAAAATAGTTTTCCACTCTCCCTCCACTGCAAATACGGGTACACTTCATATAAATATAACCTTCCTAGTACCTAAAATAATCATCGTAATTTGTACATAAACGTATAATTTGAACGGGTAGATATCTCGGTGCTAAAATTTTTTGTTTTGTGGAAATGAGTTACAAAAGATATATATGTTTGTATTTTCTAAAAGGTCATTTCTATAGAAACTAGATATTTTTTTTCGTCCACACCACCTATAATCGAAGCAGATCTCTAGATGATTGATCGACCACATTAACCACTAGGCCACGGGGGTTGATTTTGGCAACCATGTCCTTTTAATCTGTGCAAGTAAAGGTGCGTTGTCTTAGCTGCGACAGTTACTGTGGACGCGGCTGGAGTCACACGGTTACGGCCGTAATAGACCGCGGCGAAGCTAGCCGCATGAGACAGTCACATGCGGGGTTTCTAAGACGCGACTCTAGTCTCATGTGACAATCACATGCGGAGTTTGCAAGACGCGACTCTAGCCTCATGTGACAATCACATGCGGGGTTTCCAAGACGCGACTACTAGCCTCATGTGACAATCACATGCGGAGTTTCCAAGACGCAACTCTAGCCGCATGAAACAGTCACATTAGGGGTTTCCAAGATGTGACTTTAGCCGCATGCGACAGTCATATGCGGGGTTTCCAAGACGCGACTTTAGCCGCATGCGACAGTCACATGCGGGGTTTCCAAGACGCGACTCTAGTCTCATGTGACAATCACATGCGGAGTTTGCAAGACGCGACTCTAGCCTCATGTGACAATCACATGCGGGGTTTCCAAGACGCGACTTTAGCCGCATGCGACAGTCACATGCGGGGTTTCCAAGACGCGACTCTAGCCGCAGTAGCTAGTCTATCTCGAAATTGATGAGAGTACAGGTGATCCGAGTGACAGAAGCTTTTAGGATATTTTGAAGGAGGAAGAAGATGATGACGAAGTAATTTTAAGGTGTTTGTGCAGCAAAGTAAGAGACAGAAGATGAAAACATGTATATATGTTTTTGTACTTCGGATGTTTAAATTCGTACACAGGAGGATGTTGGGCTACACACTCACACATTACCACATCTTGCGAGTGGGTCATTAGCACCACAAGTTTTCGTTGTTTAAACATGATTTAACAAGATTAACACACAAAATTCAATAAAAAATATGCAACTGTCACTACAGATCTAGCACTGTTGCTGTAGCTCTAGCACTGTTGCTGCGGCTCTGGTATTGTCTGTCGCCAAAGATCTAGCACTGTTGCTATAGCTCTAGAACTGTCGCTACAGCTCTAGCACTGTTTCTGCGGCTCTAGCAATGTTGCTGTAGCTCTAGCACTGCCACTAACAGATCTAGCTCTGTTGCTGCGGCTCTAGCACAGTCGCTACAGCTCTAGTAATGTTGTTGCGGCTCTAGCCGCAAGCACTGCTCACTCCGTCAGTGCTGCAACACGTACCAACATCGCCTTGTGTCGTAGACCATGCACGAAGACTGTTGACTCCAGCCGCAGTCGCAGGTAAATATTTCAGCTTGGACAACACTCCTTTAGAGTGCCGAGTGAAGAATGAGATGGTACGGGGCGGGAGGGTGTATCTAAGGTACTCGTGTTAAGTGCCGCAGCGTGACATTCCGGTTCGGGGCATAAAGTGTCCCCATCCCCTCCCCCCCTTGATCACCCTCTGTCTTAACAGAGATGTCAGCCTGGATATAGACGGCCGTACCCCTGAGATGAACATGTACTCACCAAGACTTGTCGTGGGTGGGGTCAGAGGAGGCTGGCACCGACTGAAATATAGCCCTTGTATTATATAACTTGTCTTGCCTGCTTTCCTTCCTTCCTTCCTTCCCTCTTTCTCGTAACAAACACGTTCACTTCTTTATATGTCTTATTTTTCTTTAGTACTGTTTGGTGTGGTCCAGCTTCAACGACTTTCAAAGGAGAAAGAAGAGGGAAGAGAGATATTTTCAATAATCAAACAATTCAGATCCTTCTAAAACTACACCAATATAACAGATATCATAAACCTCACGAGGTTTTTGTTTGGTTTTTATTTCTTACGTCTTAACACAATGGTTATTTAGCGACATTATCTGCAAGATAATAATGAAGAAGGTGATGAGGGAAAATACTCTCACGTTCTCGTGGATAGCGTTTGGGAAAGACAAAGTTATAAATCACATGTGGAAATCCACCCCTAGTGCACTCAGTTAAGATTAGAACCTGGACTTGTCAGTAACCGAGAAACCAGTAGATCAAAGCTTGAAGCCTAAAAACTGTAAGACCCTCTTTTATGGATACCACGTTCAATTTCTTTGTTAGTCGTATTCTTATATAAACTCTGTTTTTGGAAATGACAACTTAAATAACGTTATATAAATTATTATAAAATAGTAAAATTATTATTGATAAATGTACGAATTAAAACTTAAATTAAGTTTATGGATATCATCATGAGAAGGAGACATTAAGCATCTTATACTGTTCAAATATATCGCTAGGACAAAATAGTGAGTTACATAATTCAACTACAATATAATGATCTTCACTGGATTAATTTCAAACTTCGTAATGGAAAAGTTTCTTTAGAACCTAAAGGATTTCTTGAAACGTAAGGCTAACGACCGTTGATTTCCACAGTGTTCAATGCCTTATTTCATTCGGTAGCAAGGTTGATTACTTAGGTACGGCTCCTAGCTTCGATTTCTGGCATGGCCGAAGAATATTTCATTGTTTAAATGCGAGGTTCCCAATTCACAGTAATTTAATAAAGACCGGTGGTTGGGCGGTATATCTATTCTAAGTTTAAGGTAGTTAGAAGGAGGTTGTTGTAATCCGATTTTAAAGGAAGACGATAATAATAATAATCATAATAATAAATCACCATAAAATGATTATGGTGAGATTGAATATAGTTAATAGTTACGAAATATACTATAACTATTTTAATATATTGATAAGTTAAGTCATTTGATCTTCAGCTGCAGCTTTTGGTAGTTTGTATGAATAAATACATACTAAATAGTTGGTACGACACAATCGCAAAATCTTTATCATATTGTGCATTATAGCATAGAAGTAAGTCTTGAAGAATAGTTTTTAGTGAACTACTCTTGGGTACGTTTTTCCTTATAAAAACTAACAAATCAAGTTGTTAACGACGAATACACCACGGGGCATGCACTCACCACTACAGCACGAGGCCGGCACTGACCACTACAGCAAGGGGACTACACTGACCATTACAGCACGGGGCCTACAACGACCACTACACCACGAAGCTTACACTGACCATTACACCACGAAGCCTACACTGACCACTAAAGCATGGGTTTGGGCTGACCACTACACCATGGGGCCTGCATTGATCACTACAGCACGGGGCCTACACTGACCACTACAGCA
>CABFWB010000891.1:120986-147991 GCA_902151455.1 Timema bartmani
TATATCATTGTATATTATTTTATGCGTGTTCTTATGTGGAGTGGTGATGATACAATGTACATTATTCCGTTCAGAAATCTTACGAGTTTATAGAAAGAGAGAGAAAGTCTGTGCGGTGCGCCGTACCATTTATTTCAAGTTAATTTTTATACAATTATCTAAGAGAGTATAGGCCTATTATATTTTATTGGTCACTCTTAATTTTCACAGAAGATGAAGCACACTTTTAAGAAATAGAAGTAGCACTGAATCAATTATTATTACATACCCTGATAGTAGATTGTAGTTATTAAAATTACTAAAACAATCTAAATTAATGAAAGTTTAATGGTGTATGTATGTATATCTATCCAGATAATTTTTAGTATGGTAATTATTAATAAGATAAATAGCTGAGATTTGGTGAGACTTAAAGGAACCATTCAAGAGGTGTGAACATTTTTCAAAATTGAAAACTAGAAAAACAAAAATTATAAAAAATAAAAACGTTATTTATTTAATCATTTTAATTGGTTGACATGCTAATTTATCTCAACAGCATTGAGATTCTATAATAATTATAAATTCTAATCTCATATACAAAGAAAGTTGCACATCATAATACAGTGACCTGTGTTTATGGTTTGGTTGGTTTGTATTCAAATTAGCTAGAAAAAAAGTGTTTCTTTTGTTAACAACATCTTTACAGGTAGTGTTAAACATATTTATTTAATTTTAACCTACATTTACATAGCCTAAATATGTATTCATGCAAATCAATCACTACTCTATTTAAAATACAGTTAACATTACAGAATAACCTTATCAATAGAACGGATGTTTGACTATAGGTTTGTGTGTGTCTTTTACGTGTTAACGCTGAAACTCCCAAACTTAACACAATTTCTCAAAGCACAGTGTTTTACTACCCGTTTGGGTTACACGCTATGTACTAATTACGCTAGTGTGTTAACGTATGAGGAATATGGGATTTTAGAGGGATCGTACCCGCATTTGTGTGTATAAAGAGTGGAAAGCCATTTAGTAAAACAGCCTCTCATTACAACTGACTGAGACTCGAACCCCGATATCCCGTCATCGGCATTCCAGTCTATTGTAATAGCTATGCCCTAGACTATGCGGCAATTGAAGTGAGCTATACCAAAAATCGATGACACCAGTAGACACTGACATCCATTTTATTTGAGACGGAGGCAGTTCCCCGTTAAACTAACGTTCTTAATAATGACTATTAATAAGTCCCAGGGTCGAACCTTGGAGAGGGTTGGTATTTATCTACTACCCAAGACAGTCACCAATTGTACGTGGCTTAGTCCGGGGTTCGAAACTCAACAGAAGTAAGGATTAAATTATTTTTAGAGGATCAAATTAGGGAATATTTATCCCGAAAAGCCCTACAAAAATCATTATATATATTGTAATTTATTTATTAAAAACCAGAATTAATTTAGTTAATTCTAATTTTAGTCACTTTTTAAATATAATTAATTGACAGAAATATACTTTTATAGCAAGCTAACTCCTTAACCTAACAAAACTTAACCTTTCATGCATCTACACATTATTGAAGATTCGGTTTTGTCAGGTTGGGTAAAGATGATGTCAACACGTCATAGAAAGACTTAAAAACAAGTTTTAATATATTCATACATCAAGTCGTGTTATATGCAGGTGTCACTTTTGATATCTATTATTAGTACCTATAAAATAACACAAATAATATAGAAAAATATTATCAATGTTGGCCGCAAAGAAATATATTTAGATGCTCTGAACTCTTCCTCCAACCAAAGTAAGATATATTTCCAAATACAGTTTAAATTCCCTGAATTTAAATAAACATTAGAAACATTTGTCTTTGAATAACAATAAATATCAAAACTGGCAATGCACATGAAAATAAAACACTACTGTTTATAAATGTTATTACGTTAAGAAACCATTACGTTTATAATGTTACATACACAACTCAAATAAAGGTATTACCATTTAATTGGAGTACTTAAATTAATGTTTATAGTTTTTATTAGTAATTTGTGTTATTTCAAATAATTATTCATGACATTTTTTCTGTACTTTATTAAAATAAATAAATCTGCAAGAGATATTGACGAAGACAAGCTGTAACAAAGACAAATACTGAACAAATATAATTAATTATATGTGTTGTTTGTGAACGAATGCTGTATGTACGCAGTGTTCCAGCGCGCGTCTCTTGTTTGAAGACATACCTGCTCAGGTTTATGGTTTCGACTGGAAGTGCAGACAAGACACCTCTCTACAGGACCTCTTTCACTACGCATCACATCAGGACTTCCTTTTCCTCACCACGTGTGTGCTAGTTAGAGAGAAGTTGTCAGTGGATCTCACCACCCCTCTTAGGGATAAAAAATTCAGTTGTATATGATAATCATATTAGTTTTCTGGTGTCCTATCATTAATATTGCAGAATTTAGGGAATAGAACAAAGGTGTATTTTCATGGCAAACCAATCTCCCACCCGTTTAGCGCAAAGTTAGATATGAGGTTAAGCTAGAACCTGAAAACATATTATAGAAGTTAGGTTTTCTGTATCCTTCATTTGAGAACAGAAAAATTGGGATAGGACAGATAGTTTTTAACCAAAGAAATCATTTATTTCTTATATTTTTGATTTAAGAAGAACAACAATAATAAAACGGGTTCACTGGTCTCATTTCAACTGTTTTCTAAAGTAGAATACAGATAACCATGCCATCATGTGACGTCAGGTTCGAGCAATTTTACAATCCAATTCTCACAGTTTTAATTAAAAATAAACGTATATTTTTGCAGCCAAAAATAGAAATTTAAAAATGGTATTGTCTTACTAGTGTTATATAATAGGTAGTATTATAACATCTAGCCAAAGTGTCAGCTGCAGGTATTACGACTTGACGTAAGAATAAGTGAAAGCAAACTTAGTAACATTTCTAGCTTCCAGATAATGTTTTACCTGTAAAATTATGTCTGTACCCACCTAAATTAGGTGCTATCAGTGAGGTGAACTGGCATCTTAGGTCCCCCTGCATCTGTCATCCCGCTCATAGTCCAACATAACGGCCTGATTCTTTCTTAAATATTAATTTACTGACCAATGTTTAACGCCACGTGATAATTAGTTCTTTGATGTCTTTAATAGGTGCTGGTGTTTTTTAATACGCTAAATGCAAATTGAACTATTAGCACCTAAGACCGCACTAAAGGGGAACCATTAAATCATTCTTTTCTCTCCTGATGATTTCTTCTCCAACCGATTAAGTTTGGACACCAACAGGGTCCTATATAACCTATTGACCACGGCATGCTAGCACTCGTCCCCTCAAGACGATATAAAGGAAGTGATACTTAAAACAAGTTACATTATCCTGAGCTTTCTTAACTTATCTGCTTTAGTTATTAATGGTGAAATTAAATTGAAAATAAACTCTTTAAAGAAGGAGATTAGTAAAAGTATAATTTAAGCTTCTATTTATAGGGATAGAATCCAGTGTACCTGTCATTCACAAGGGGAATGTATAAATTAATTTTGTTCTTATTTTATATAATTTAAATTAATTAAAATTAAAAGTAACCCGATCTTAAATTCTTTTTCAAAATACATTATTTATTGGTGTAAATTGTGTGACAACAGTTGAAAAGTAGGTTGAATAAACATAATGTAAAAATAAAGATATAATCCATAAATATGTTAAAGGTTTTTGAAGGTTAAGTTATAGCTTATTTTTACACAATATTCTAAGTCTTTCTTGTTGGTGCTAGTAAAAAAAGATTATTTGGTGAACTAACCCTAGATCATGCAACGTAAAACTGTCCATGTGAAAAGCAAGGTGTTATCAAATCAATTCCTGTCTACTTGATGGTTTGGCCCTGAGCTTTTTAATGGTCATTGCAAAACCAAATTTGACCGGGAACTGTAACCTTTTGAACGGGAAGGGGTAATCACTTGGTATGAGAGGTATTCGGAGGATGTAAACACATTCTCCTTTGCAAATGCCTGTGAGGATGACGGCTTCTATAATATGATGGCTTTCACTTGCAGCCGAGTTTTAGTACAGAGTCTAGGTGGAATCAAATTTCGAAGACACCTTATCGAAGTACCCATTTTAAAGTATAATTTATGTGGGGGCATTCCTGTGGGATTTAATGAATTCAAAAATTCAACAGAATAGTTAACACCATCATTTTCTTCCACCATCCGGTCAATAGAAAGGTAAGTTTTCTCTTCAGCTCCAAACAGGCCCATCATCTTTACATTAATGTTATCAACAGATTCGTTTCTAGGAGTTAGGATGGCTCGTTCACAAAACCAATGTATGCTATTTTTCCTCAAATTTGCCATGTCCGATTATATTTTAACAATAAGTTCATCCAAAGTATTAACAGTAGTTCCAAGGTGTGATGGAATGTCCACCTCATTGTCTAGCTCCTTTAAATCCCCATTTCCAATTTGAAGAACGTGTCGGAAAATGTAGTGGACGAATGATCATCCTTCAGGTGGACCCGAATATTCACAGATAATTAGAGCTTATAGGCTTGCGTACAAATTAAAGAGCTTCTTACAGAAGCTTTTACCTCATCCACCCTGGTGCCTCTAGGAACAACTGGAAATGTTTGTTAAAAGTAACCGGACATCAGTATTGTAATCCCTCCGATGAGTAAATCATTGCCCAGGATACCCCTTAGTGTTCTGTCTAAAGCTTCAAAGGCTGTGTTATATAACATTGTACATTCATCCCACACGATCAAAACGGATTCCCTTAGTAGCCTACCATGAACAGTGCCCTTATTGTTGTTGCATATAGGGTTTTCTGTGTAAATTAAGTTTATGGACAACTTGAAATTAGAATGTGCAGTTCTAACTCCATGAAGTAATATAGACGCAATGCCTGCTAAGCATGCATAGGAAGGAAGGAAGGACTCGATCTTTCCTTTATATGTATAAGATTTTGTGTTTTCTAAGATGCATCTGGTTTCAATTATTATGATTGATATTTTGTCTAGGGTTTCCACTGAGATTATGTCGACAAAGTTTTCTCTTGAGTTTAGAGCAATAGTTTGTGTACACAAGTTGCTCCTAAGAGGAGAATACTTTTATACGCATATATATATATATATATATCACCACGTCTTAATGCCTGTTGATATTATACGCATAAATACTCTAAATTACTCTAATGTGCTAAGGATGAAGGAGAACGTTATTTAAAGGTAATCTACCTGCATTTGCGTGGAAGGATAATGGAAAACAAAAAAAACTTTGTAAAAATACCCTCAGTAGACCTGACCAGGTTTAAAGCCCTAATATTTCTTCATCAGCAGCCAGTCTAACGCGAGAGGGACGCCTTAGACCATTCAGCCACTGAAGATGATGAGAATACCTTAAGGCAGCTACTTCTTTAAACACAAACTTAAAAGTTGGTTACCTTACAGTGACGGGGAGGTTAAGGTTTGAGCCTCAGCTGGATGTATTGAGCTGGTTTGTTTTCCACTTACCCTCCACGTATAGGTTTATACAGTTTAGCTCAATGTTATCTTCCTCATACTTACCTCATTAGAGGGAATTTGCGTATAGCCAAGTTGGATAGTAAGACTCAGGGCAGACAAAAATATTATTATATATATTTTTAGTTTGAAAATGGCTATGGGACGCAGAACTCGAAAGCAGGAGCTTTATTTTATATTCCAATGATTTCAACAGTGTTTTATTATGCTTTTGATCAATCATTATTTATTATGACTAATAAAATGATTAATTAAAGAGGAATGAATCACAATTAAAACGTATCAAGAAATAAGGTAAAGCTATAGCGGAATCTAAACACTTTATGCTAAGGATCTTGGAATAAATGTTTGTGTAAAACTAATATTATTCAACTAATTAATTTTACGATAGGGTCAACCCAAGTTTTTCATTGGAGAATACCGCGAGCATTTTATATATCCACAAAATATATTTTAACTTGACCTATAAACTAATCTAGCACCTATTCCTACTAGCAGCTACATATTTATTAACTTGTTAGTAGAACAAGAGTACAAAAATTGAAAAAATGTCTTCTTCAGAGCTACCCAGAATCAAATAAAATGTATTACTTTTCTTATTAATTTGTTTGATTAAAAATTAATGGCAAATACTTATGAGATGTTTCCTGAATTGAACACTATTCACGCATATTAGTTTAGTGATGCGCATAGTATTGTCCATTCGGATAACTGTACACTAAGGAGATATGGTAAATATGTTTATTGAAAATAAATCCACGTGGAAAATGCGTGAAAATACTTTAATCTAAATAAATATTCGCAGTGCATAAATCTGGGATAGAAACCCGGCCTACCAGCTCATAGCTATACCAAACACAGTAGCCTGTTTGTTTAGAAAATAAATTGAGATAAAGTAAAACAAGCCGATCAATTTTTTCAAACCAAGCTACGACATTCTTGAATATATTTGTTTAACCTAACTAAAATAATGTAGACAATTCGGAATACATAAGGCATAAACTTTACAGATGATTGGAATATCAGTCTGTTAAGAACTCGCTAACACTATTTCAGCTGCAAACATCTACTTTCCTACCCGTACAGTTCTGAACCCGTCACAAACTTCCAAGTTATCTTTCGATATCAAATATTTGGGAGCTACAAATAATGATGTTGATTACTGTAGGTGTCTCCATCGAAGGCGTGGACTGGCTTTTATATAGGAGGTGGCTATTCTCGTCGGCTAAACCTCAAATTAATCAGTCTGATTTTAAGTTTAGATTACATTTTTTTATAAATAAAACACCACAATTTCCCAATTTTAGTGAACCATTTCTTCAGCTTAAAAGGCTACCATCCACTCTGAGAGTTTACAGCTGCATATTAACATTTTGTATTCTAAAGAAAATCTACGGTACAAATGAGGATGAAATAGAAGTTTTAACTTTAACTACAAAATAAAACAATCAGCTATAAATGAACTAACCTTTCATACCTTTTGATAGGATAAAATATTCTGATTGAGTATCATAGAGTTCTTGATATCCTGAATCCTCTGGAGAATAAGGTCATAAGTTAGATTATTTAACTATCTTGTTATTTGCATTTCTTACGTGCTAGGGCTTCAGAATTAGCATTTCCTTCTTTATATTCTAAACAACTTTTCCCGCCAAGCTGTAGTATCTGTTTTTTGTTTTTTTAACCTTCCGTCAGTTTCCCTTTACTTGTGTTCATTTAAACATGGCGTACTTTATTAAACAAATTGTAATCCATTATAAATTTGTTGTAGATCAGTTCTAATATATTTATTTTGCTGAACTCTTATAACTGTCAGGGTGAACTTTGATATTGTCCAGGTATTTAGGTTGAAGTCTTTACTAGGGGTGTTAGTAGGGAATGTTCCCTTAGAATGTTCCTTTAGATTTTATAACGCTCTCTGCATGAGTTCTGGTACCTTTCCTAGGATTTCATCATTTTTGTTATTCCCTTAGGTAAAAACACTTTTATTTTCGTAAATTAATCTGCTAATAATAGTGATAGTTGAAATAAAAGGTTCGTCCCCTAACCACATACCAAAAAGACAAAGAGTAAACTATTAAAATCTAGCATCTGCTCCTTATTCACTCTTGTGTTAATATAATGGAAGATGAGCTTGGGCTATCACGGATTTTTGATCATAAGCGTATATTTTCCTACCATCAAGAAGTTAACTGCCCAACTAAAACATGAGAATTGTTTCGAAATCATATCTAAGCCCCAAATCTCTCCCCCATAACGAAGTGGAAGTGTGAGGTGAGGGAGGAGGGGTAAAATTATGAGAGTATTAAAGTGTGATAGAGAAAGGAAAATGTGGAACAATAAAATTTTAACAGGTTGGTCCGTGTAACGTGAAGCTGTGGAAATAACATATTCACATTGGTAAATTGGTTGTTATCCAAACTGAACATCTGACGTGGTTTTCTTCTGGAAGGCAATCCTTCTACTAACAAGGTGTGAAGAGTTCGTAATTGATTTCATTTCCAATTCTTTCTTTTCTCAATTCTTCAAGATTTGTTGTTGGACCAATATTTTTTGGGGGGAGGGGCTGAAATTCAAAAACTGAGAGTCAATAGATGGGGAGAAAAAAGCTTTGAATGTGTCAACATGCTAAACTCGTTATTAATATTATCAAAAAATAAAACTTGTTCTGTAATTTTGTATCAGTTTATGCTACCTTGAAACAATTAATTACGTTATGACTACCCAGAACTTATAGAAAAGTTTTTCATTGCCGTTAATTTGATTCTTTTAAGACTAAACTAATCATTTGGTTGAATCCAACACTAAATTTATTCATTGATTTGCTGGTTCTTAAAACACTGATCTAACTTACAATGAATTTCGATTTATTTTGGATCTCTTCCGACTTCACACCTTGAATCTATGTACGATGGACGTGATGCAACTTATAGGTCATTAGGGTGGTGTGTTTAAACTAAATGTTTGAATAAGTCGTTTACTTATAAGGGCTTATCTTTGTTTAGAGAGGTTATTTTTATCTCGTTAGCTAGAGCTATAGTAGTAATAATAATATTAATAATAATAATAATAATAAAATAATGATTCAAAATTGAATTGTTATTATTATTAGAACCACGTTTTACTACCCGTTCGTCAATACGCACTTACGCTAATGTGTAGTGTTAGGATAATTGTGAGATAAAATAGAGGACCTACAGTTTAACGTAGGATCCGAACCACGGTGGAGGCCTAGCACTCCACACATTCACAAGTTGTGATTAATACACGTCTTGTCAGAGGTGAAGGAAGGGTTATGGCAATCAAATAAATCTGTGCTGTGCCCGAGGATTGAGCTCCGGAACCCCAACATAGAAGTCCAACGCATTACCCCTAGACCACCAGGTCACCTAATGTATTGTTCTTCTCCACAGACTGATTTATCGATCCAAATAAATAAACACAGGTAAATGTTCCAACACACAGTTTCTTATATCCACATTAATTACATTCGTGGGATGGGTATTATTCAGATTATATGTTCCTACATTTGCGTGGAGAGAGAATGAGTGAAAACGCATTTAAGAAAAACAACTCTCAGTACTTCAGTTGATACTTATACCTACCAGCACGTCACCGGCAAACCAGATCAGACTCCACAGTCAACGTACTGACCATTGCGGGTACTAAGAGGCTGAATTAGTTGAATCACTTCCTAGTCCCGACATTTCGGTATTATTCAAGAGCAGTGTGTTTTTTACACGGCCCACACAAAAATTTGGTCTTATATCTACTTATTGTAAAAGTTTGTTAAGGGGTGTTTTTGATAAGTAGTTTATCATTTTTGACAGATACATAACACAGTACAAGGCGTGTGAATAAACGAGGGTTAATTTTTTTTAACTTATAGAGTAGTCAGATACGACCCGATACCAGGTAGATCATCTCTAAATCCTTGTCCAAATAACCAGGAAAACAATATTGATTAATCAAGAAACCTGATCATATTAAATGGAATATATTATCATCCTAATTAAGGGCCTACATATTAAATAATTAGGGGTTAGGCTTGTCTCCTATATGTGAAATCTTATATTTCCCGCTAAATATGTACTCTGCTGTTTTGATTTATTTTTAGATTATTCAAAACGGGAGATAACGTGATTTTTGTCCAAGGCTCTGACACATTATCAAGATATTTGTTTGAATTCAATTGACTTCTCATAATTTTAAGGTATGTTCCATAGGCCAAAATATATCTATGATAATATCCACAGGATTGTGGTGTGATGAATACACCCTGTGACCTTCACCCTGCAATATATATATAATATCATCCACGGGATTGTGGTGTGATGAATACACCCTGTGACCTTCACCCTGCAATATATATATGATATCATCCACGGGATTGTGGTGTGATGAATACACCCTGTGACCTTCACCCTGCAATATATCTATGATAATATCCACGGGATTGTGGTGTGATGAATACACCCTGTGACCTTCACCCTGCAAAGAATATCCGTTATAATAATTTTGTGGGGAAATGCAGCACATCAGTAATCAGTGTGTGAAGCTTGTCGAGAAGTTTTAGAAAAACTCTGGACAGAACAAACATCTCATGTCTTTTATTATATTGATACCAGTATTAATGAGAACTCACACAAAGGCGATAATCTAGTATTATCTTGCCCCAAATGGTGAGGTGGAACCATAGATATTTTTCCCGTAGGGTAACTGTTCATATGGTTGCTATAATTTGGTTAAGTTGGGCTAAGTTAGGTTTAAACCTTGTACTGGAACCACATAATCATTATGTTTCATTATAATACTAAAATAAGTAGTATGTTTACTGTCCCACTAACAATATTTAGTCACTGTATCTCTGAGTACAAATTATAGTGTTCAAAGATTAAAAACAGCCCCTAATTCCTTGTAGATCTTAACATATAGACTTGGTACCTAGGTAAACACCTCAATCTCATCGCTTCTGATTTTATGATATCAGGAGGTTAATATTTGAATCAAAGGCTGATGTATAAAGGTGGTATGATCCTTTACGTTTTCCAATTTCTTTTCACCCAAACATGGATACACATCCATCAAATTCAAACTTCCTATCCCCAACCCACTTGTGTAAACACACCGATAGACCGGGCGGATAGTTACGCGTGTAGCACAAATCCCTGGCATTATCGCCAAACCTATTTACACTATTATACCATGAACTAGATTATTTAATGGATTCATGGCATCTATAATAAAAATAACATCGATGATAATAACAATAAACCATGCTAATAGAGCAATCAAGTGCTCTGTCCCATTTCCACGAGCCGTTTGAGTCCTCCGTGTATCTGAACAGGTAGTACACACACACACACACACGCTGTGTAGTCGTGTGTCGAGCAAGGTGGACTGGGTCACCCACACTCTTCCCCCACCATACCCCTCGGCTCATCAGGACAGCACGCACACAAATTAACCTCATGGTCACCCTGGGCTCCACGCCATCAAGCTAGATAACAAGACAGTGGGCGACGACCATTTAAAAAATATTATTTGATAATCGGTGCACATCAAGGTTTAATCATCGTCCATTCGGAGGTTAAGGGAAAGATTGAACTTGACTAAATTGTGGGCACTTGGACTAAGGCGTTAAGCTATTCTGGTTTGTTTATCCGGTGATGAGAAGGTCTAGGCTCGTAGCCCAGTTGGGTTAAAAAAATATGTTATTTACATATATGATTAGGAAAGTAGAATGTTTATGAAGTGGAACAACAGTCAAGAGAAGGGTATATGTGAAACTGTTTGGTAAGAAAAACTAAAAAAAGCTCCTTATAATAGCTGAATGAAGTCACGAAACTACTAGCTCGCCCTCAACATCAAACTATAAAATCCTAGATGGATGGCATTGCCCTGGTATTTTAGAATATTTCAAATTTTGAAAAATTTGTCACTTGTAAACTACCTCTAAATGAATTCTTAGCTATAAAACTCACCATAAAGTGTAATTTGTCATGTCAAACACAGAATGCTGATGTTGATAGTGAGTTTGAAGATGAGGTGTGTTTTAGAACAAGGAACAGCCATAGAGATCGAACAAGTCCGTAGATTGAAGTGGAACATAGCAAGGTATGTTAACTTCTCATGTTGGGAAAGTTTTATAATCATCAATATTTTCTACCTCGAAATCACTATGGATCTTGTCGTTTTATGTGCCCTGAAGTCAAAAAGAGGGTCTTTTAATTATGTCAAGCCTTCTATATCCGTCTGTACCTGAGGTTACACCCGAAATAGTTTGGAGGATTTATTTCCAAATTTAATTTTTAGATTTAATATTATCAAGGCTAAATTGGGATTTTGATTTTAGCTCTAAATATAACTGATGACTGATGTTTCTAAATTCGGAATATGTGGAGAATTTCTCTGAAAAGATTTTGTTGAAATTTTATATTTTAATAGTTGTTTTTCAGAAAAATATTGATTTAAAAACTAAACACTAATTTTTTAAAGTTGTAAACATTTTGTAAATAGTTTTAATTATTTTTATCAGAATAGGTGTTTGAGGAGTGTTTTATATAATTAATAAGAAAAATATGTCTGAAATTAGTTTATTGAAAACTGTTTTTTTAAATGCTAAATAAAATAGGACTATATTCATTTTATTCCAAAAATATGTCTGAAAAGTGTCATGAATGATCATATATATATATAATTTTTGAAAAATTAATCAAAGGAAATGTTCTAATACATTTTTTATTTAAATGTTATTTTCTAATTATGAGAGACTTAATGAAAAAGTATTCATACCCTTCTGTTGTGTATTTGTATATATGTTTTAACATTCTCTCTCAACCTATCATGAATGTACTATATTTAATGCCACAATGCACAGAATTGTTTTAAATAGGAAAGACATGCGAGTTTTTTTCCCCTAGTCGACAACGTTTTCTGAAACAGGTAGATCTAGTTAGAAACTTGGTTGTGAATGTGTTGTTGATTTTTGCTGAGGAATATATTTTCAAACTGGTCTCTATAGATTATACAAACGATACGGAATAGCTACCACCAATAAGATCTTTTAAATTAACTAGCGCCAGTTTACGTCACTTTAGACTAGATACCGGTCTCACGCTTTGAAACGAGTTCAATCAGTGGTCAGTAATCCCACCAACGCGGCAAGACACACAACCAGGAACATAATTATTTGAATGGTTTAGATCAACTTTTTATTTTAGTATTTGTAGAATTGTTATAAATTAATAGCAATGAAAGAATTGTTCTTGCTGTTGAGCAATCCAAAAAGACACTGTCTTGGCATTAAGTTTTTACTAGATAGGCCTATTTATTTAGTTTCCGTCAATGAGCATTTTTTTGTGAATAAGATTCCATAATTCCATAATTTTTTTTTATTCACTAGCACAATATGTCACACTTAAGGAGGGGTGAGATGGAATACAAATATTGGATTGTATTTTGGCAGTTTTTATACCAAAATGTTTCTGGCTAAAATAGAGAAAATATTGTTATAGTTGAAATATTGAATTACAATTTTATATACATAATTATAGTGATTTCAATAGTTCTAAAATAATATTTGCCTAAAACATAATTACATTTAAACATACACTTTTTAAATAAAAAGAAATAATCCTGTTTAAATGTTACTATGCCCATGACAAATATTCAAGATATGTTGACATTACCAAGTGTGGAAAATTTAACGTAACCTATCTACTTAAGTAATGGCTTATTAATTTTGCAAAAACAGGTTTTTTCTTACAAAAAATAAACAAATTGAAACCAACACATATTTTTTTCCATCTCATTTGAAAGAAAAATTAAAATATATCCAAGTAAATAGTGACGATAAATTAATAGAAGTATCCTATGTTTCCCGAGGTAACAACGCAATACATTACGTCGCTAAAACTGGTTCAGCTTTTCTCTGCTTCAAACAGAAAGAATCCCTCAGTTTATTTATTCCGGCTCTGTTTTAAAAAAATCTAATCAAAAATTTAAAGTTCTAGCTTCGAGGTGCACATATTTGTGCAAATGGGCTATTAATTTTTAAATTTCAGACCTCTCTGTGCGATAGATATCGTGCAACACTCATGACAGACAAACAAACTCTTCAGTATATTAATATAGATTTAAAACAATAGTCCTCTCAAAAACTAGAAAATCAAGCTGATCAAATTAATCCTTTCTTATCCGACACCCCCAAGAAGGAAAGAGGATTAAAGATTGGATAGGTTTGTGGCCTTATTTTTGACACCACGGACATGATTAAATTTTATTGATCGCCTTCACATTTTAGGTGGCTGTAATTCTTTAAGAGAAGATAGTTTTAGCCAGATTATATTCCTATGTTATAAAATCTGTGCACAGGAATATTTAAAAAAAAAATTAAACTTAGTAAAGATAATAAATTGATCATTCTCTTACTGAACTAGAAGTCATAAAATAAAACCAATTAAAGAAATTTTAATTTATCTTCAGTATTAATTAATTAAAAGCAACAAGAAGTAAGAAACAAGCTCAATATATGAGGGAATATTATGCAAAATCTCTGAATGATTCTTCCAAGTCACAGAATGATCTGCTTGTATTGTGTGTGTGTGTGTGTGTGTGTGTATATATATATATATATATTGCTTTCTTATGATCTAATTTAAAAAAATTAAAGTTAAATTTGAGAGGAGTGCTATTAGATATTTGTAAATGTTATTTCTAGGACTTGAATGTCTATAACATATTAATCTTTTAGTTTCACCTCGATTTAAATTCGCAATGAAATATAATAATTTTTTATGCTACCATGACTCCAAAGGTATAGGCTAGATTAATTTTTATCTTGCATGTAATTTCATATTTTAAGCAATTCTCAATTTTAGGTCATGCCTACACAATTTTGGGGGCATAAAGTAATATAGATTAAAATTACTCAAATAACTTTATATTTATAATTTCTATCAAACACATTATGCACTTTTCATTTTATATCAATGTTATTATTATTTGAATATTTTACAACCAGATTACTTATTGGTAAGAATCATTTGGGTTTGCTTGCTCAAAACAGATTCACTATTCCTGACAACTCCAAGTAGTCTATACCTGTGCTAGAGAAAACTTTTCTGGAGAAGTCCAGCCAATAAGAGCCCAGGGAGGGGAATTACTGACATCTTCGTAGAACTGTCTCATCCCATCCTTCTTAATTCGTGTTCTGCTTGCAAGGAATCTCCTGGTTATCTTTATTATATTTCTATGACTTAGTTGTGAGCGTGTCAGATCAATACTTAAATATTTATCAACTAATTTCTTTTAATCCAAATTAATTCCTTGATTTGAAACATATTATTAATAATATTCATTTTCACTAGCATACATTATTTGTAATACTTGTTAATTTTTAGCTCTTATACTGGTGATAAGAAAAGCTTCTTTATTTTTAATCCTTTCTCCATATTTTATATTAACTTAGTCTTATATGATGACACGTTTCGGTGTTATTATTGATGTTACACCATCTTAAGGTCTTATTTATGACAAAATGTGTTTACACATAGTACTTCAAAATTTTCACCAATTTCTGATAATATGTATCTATCATATGTATCATAAATAAGACCTGAATATGGTGTAATATCAATAATAACACCGAAACATGTCATAGAAGACTAAATTACCATCAAATAGGGATAAGAAAGTAAAAATTAAGGAATATATAATTGTATAGTTTATTACTCCCACCAATATATGATAAACATTATGTTATATTGGTATTTTGAAGGGTATATTTGCATGATTATTTTGAGATTTTTAAGATCATAAACGTCAGAGCCTTAGTTATTTCAAAGTTGATGATATAATATCAAACACCATCTTCCAGTGAATTTAAAACATCATTTTGACTTTTTTAATGGAAAAACCCCCTTGAACGGAGATTGTTAAGTCAAAACTTTTATTGTTTGGAAGATCAATCAAAGAATTGTTGGCCTAGGCCTATAGTAAATATTACTTTTTTAAGTATAAGTTATTCATATAAAGTTTGTACCCAAAACTTAAGGACTACCCACGAGATCATCTACAATATCTGAAAGAGGAAGATGATGTAGAGGAAATGCACTATTACAAGATATTATTCTCATGATCTGGGTTCTACTCCCGTACAGACTGATCCAATATTTACAGCAGTGAGGTAAAAATGAGGACGGTAGAGTTTTAAGTGAGCTCTTCTTAATTTGCTTGGAGGGAATGTGAGCAATCATTTTGAAAATAAAATGAACCCTAATACACCCGTTTAGTATTTGTACCCCAACCTCCCCAGCATTATAAAAGCAGACAAGCACAGACTGACGCCTTTATATCCAACCCCAACTTTGTGGGTCTCTCGTAAGAAAGATTATTAATACCAATATTGAAACTAACGTTTGTAAAATCAACCCCTCCTCCTCCAATTTGATTGGCTAAGTTTATAAACCGGGCACTTCGCTCAAATGCAGCAAGGGGAGATGCAAGTCTAACGTATTTGACAGCCAGACCACTGGCCTGGGATGGGAAAGAAAAATAATCTCCATGGGGTAATCTCGTAATAGAACCATACCGACGGAGTGACCACCATCTGTTGGTGAAGATAGTGCCATCTTATGTGGATAGAGGGTGTCATTTGTTCAGCACAACGAACTCTCTAACCATCGATATCAGTTTTTTAGACCAGAGCTACTATTTTTCACTCATGTATGTATCTCCTCATTTGTCCTCACGAAGCTGAGTTGACCCCGTTCCAGACCCACTGACTCACAGAAATTATGGAAGTGGTGGGGATTGAACCCGAGACCTCTGAATCTGTAGTCAGGAGCTCTGACCAAAGGCAGTGAAAGGGCAAGACAAAAGCTAACTTATATTAAACTAATTATAGTTTATAGCTACAACTAACAAAAGTGATATTTTTGTAAAGTAAAATGAAAGAGGGAGTAACGGCTGTGGTACAGGTGAGAGGGTTGTCTACGTCATTAAAATTTCGTGTTTTAACTTTCATCCCGATTACTATCCGTTCTATTTACAGTGACACACTATCAATAGCCGAGAGAGATGGTGAATAGTATGGAGGTTTAAAAGAGGTATATATCCACATTGTCCTCTTTGAAAATTTGGTTTTATTCGTGTAACAAATCAAGATGAAGTCATGATTGTAAGACCCCGACAGTCCCGAAAGATCGGGTTCCACGTGAGATACGGTCTCTGGCAAGAGGACAGTCCAAACAACAAGATATATGGAGTAGTAATCAGTCTTCGATCAGATTCATCTCCAATCACTTGCGATGTGGAGGGCCGAGTATTTTATATTGTTTGGGATGTTTGTTAGCTTTTCTTGTAGAAACTGAACGTTGCTCTCCTATTAAATAGTGGTCTGAAGAAACTTAGACTATAATATGATGAGAAAAGAAAATAACGATATCTATTATTTATATTTTCTCGTGACCCCTTGGGTAAAGAAGGTACTGTGATCGTGAAAAATAATCGATCTAGAGATTATGACAAATGTTTACGTTTCATGTGAACAAGACACAAAAAAATGTTGATTTTACCATTATGTCTGTCTGTTGATCTGTCCCTGGCCAAAGATCTAAAACAATTTTATGGATTTACTTCTAACTTGATATTTAGATACCATAGAGCTATACCACAAAATATATTTTTTCATACCCTAGCCATTCAATTAAGGGTAGTTTACTAATGAGTACAATTGTGAATGCCAAATTGTTCTGATTTGAAAATGGCCATATCGATTTTGCTCGGAGGTCAATTTGGGGCGTGTTTGACACAAACATGACAAATAAAGCTTATACTTGTTTTGGGGGTAAAATTTGGGCACGGGTAGTTTAATAATGACTTATTATTTAATATTAATATTTTAAATAATGTCTTTATCAATTTGGTTTAGAAATTGTTTGTGGAAACGATTTTACATATCAATAATAGTATATCTAAAATTAATTAACTAAGGGTAGTTTAATCACAGCAAATTATAGAAAATTTGAATGTTTTGAAAAATGACCTTGAAGATTGAATTGAAAATTGAAATCTGTGAATAGCTTTTCATAATAAATAGGAATTCATTTTTGTTTTACAAATAACAAATAATTCTAGGTTAGTTAACATTTAATTTATCTTCAAAAAATTGAGATTTGTTGAATATATTTAAACAATTGGGTTTAATATTTATATATAAAGAGTAATTATTGTGATTAACGAGATGATGGGTTTATTTTATGAGTAGCTTACTAAAATTCAATATTTTAAAATTTCTTTGAGACTATACTAAACAATATAGGAAAGTTTGTGCGATTGTGTCGTACCATTTATTTGTAATGCCTTCTGTTTCTGCTACTATAACTGTAACCTCTTTACATATCAGGCTATAACACGCTATGTAGGGTTTTAATCCAAGTCCCCAAATTATTTGGGAATGATTAATCTAACCCTAAATTTAAGGAAAGTTTATTTAAGGGTAGATATTGATAAAAGTAACTTCCTCAAAATGGGTTGTAAATATCTTGACTGAAATTTGTATCCAGGCACTATTTAAGATTACAAACAAAATAGCTCTTCTCATTTTCCCATGAGGATGACTGAGGTTACTTAACGTAAATGTAAGTTTACAATTTTGATTATAATTATATCTGTAACTCTTTGAAACACAAAATAACTTATTATTTTAAAGTGGTAGGACTCAAATTAAACAACTTTTACTCAAAGATATATTATAAAATCAAATTTTTCTGATTTAAAGGTAAAGATAAATATATTTTTAATAGAGATTTGGGTTGTGGGGAGTTGAAAATAGACAGAACAAATAATGTTTTTCTATAACAATGTATATTATTTCGTTTCTCATATTACGAGTCATAAGTAGGCCTATAATTTAGATAATGGTGCACAGTGACATTTTATTTTAAACACTGATACCATTTATTTTAATTGGGATAGGAGTTATTAGGAAAATAGGACGTGAATTATATTTTAGTTGACTTGTGAAGAACAAAAACATTGATATATCATTACATCTAGAAAAACAGCCCCGATTTCACCTGTGCCAGATTCAATCCTCAACCTGCTTATCAAACGCAATCCAATTTATTGTGAAACTGACCCGAAACGATGGATACACCGACAAAGCATTAGGCTATTCTTTTCTGGTTTGCCGGTAATAGGGAGGTGAGTGTATACATTTAAGACTGGTGTACTCAGGTGTTTATTTACTGTATAGTTTCCAAGACTGGTGTATTCAGGTGTTTATTTATTGAATAGTTTCCAAGACTAGTGTACTCAGGTGTTTATTTATTGAATAGTTTCCAAGACTGGTGTATTCAAGTGTTTATTTACTGTATAGTTTCCAAGACTGGTGTACTCAGGTGTTTATTTACTGTATAGTTTCCAAGACTGGTGTACTCAGTTTTTTATTTATTGTATAGTTTCCAAGACTGGTGTACTCAGATGTTTATTTACTGTATAGTTTCCAAGACTGGTGTACTCAGGTGTTTATTTATTGTATAGTTTCCAAGACTGGTGTAATCAGGTGTTTATTTACTGTATAGTTTCCAAGACAAACTCCAAGAAAATGCTACTGTAAATTCCTCCTACTTTATTAGTGTAAATATACGGTTAACTCGGACAGGTAGTAGAACACTTAGCTCAACACACTTCTACCAACTGATGAACATCAACAATTACAAACATAATTGTGGATTACAAAAACTGAGACAAATGAAACGTTTTGCTGAAAGGTTAGAACGTCTGACTTGGACATGGGAGGTTGAGGTTTGATCCTGACCGTATATATTTAGGATGTGATTTTTTGTTTTTTCAAAGTACGGTTTAAAACTTTCTATTCCAGGCGAATAAATGCACAGATGCTAAAAATGTTATTATGCTAGTGCCTTTCCACCAGAATAGATCACGTTACTAATAAACAGCTAACCGCTTCTGTGGTCATGTGGACTAAGGTGTTACTAGTCAGAAATACTGGACGACGTTAACGAGGATATCGTGATTGGAATCCTAGTCGAGTTTAGTGAGGGTGATCTTTCCTAGATATTTTATCATTCTCCTATGCAAATGCGAGTAAATTTCCTCTAAATTATATCTTACTCATCCCTAACCCATTAATGTAATTATGTGAATAACTGTATGGGCATTAAAATGTGGTGAACAAAAGAAATTAGTTATAGCCATGAATGTGTTTTTTTTATCTTGTTACCTTGTTACCGTGCTACCGTCCGGGCTCTCCGCATATTTACACTACCGGGGTAGGAATAATTAAGGAGCCCACTTCAGTGTCCGCATGGTCTAGGGCGCTACTCTTGCAGTAGACTAGACTCCTGATGTCGAGGAGATTGAGGTTCAAATCTTGGTCAAGGTGTACTGAAGGTGGTTTTTCCAAAGTAGTTTTACACTCTCCTTCCACGCAAATGCAGGTGCACTTCCTATAAATTTAACCTTTAAAATCCCTAAAACAATTAGTACTTAGGCCGATAACCCAAACCAACTGTAAGAACTCGTGTTGAAAAAATTAAAATAAAGCAAGGTAAGGTTTAAGAGGAAAATAACCCACATTTTTAATAGAGTGGCAGTGAAATTATTTTTAGAAATAAGCACCCTAGGTGCCTATAACTAGGATTTGAACCACGACCTTCCAATCAGTAATAAACTAGACCAGACGAGGTTAATGCCTCTATTCACATGTCCACTCATTTGGGCTAAGAACATTAAACGATAATTTATGAATAAAAATACTCACACAATATTTTCTTAAGTAGCTTTAAGCATGTAAGCAATTCAATTGATTAATGGTAATAATTATAACCTTAGTTTATTTGTACATTCTCGGGTGCAACACAAACACATTGCTAACTGGATTCGTTAAGTATTGCACTTCTTAAGAAAATAAACAAACAAAATAGTCTCTTCAAGTTTAATTAGCTGAAAGAAAACTAAAATTAACGGTGCAAACTGCGTATTGTCAGTCTCTAACAGAAATTTCTCAACAAATATTTTGAACTACTCTTTTTACCAGTCAATAGTGCCTCTGCCTAGTAAACCAAAGCATTCTAAACAGCTTAAAACTATAAAAACACAGATATAAAGAAGTTGAAAACATGGTAAACTAAAACACTCTTTTTTTACCAAGATATTTACAAAAAATATATATAAAACTATAAATACTTTCCAGGATGGCAGCGATTGTCACGATATTCAATACCAATTTACTTGTAGCAAAATATAATTATAAAAAAATGAAATAGACCTTTTTTGTTTAGAATTTAATACTCTTTAATTTTGATAGCATTTATTCTTTTCATAAAATCAATAGTTCACGATATATATGTAATAAACTAGAAAACTGTAATTATTTTGCAAGATGGTGGCGTTAGCTCATTTCTGATCCTCCAGGACTTTTGTTCAATAGTACACATTAATAAACATCTCTGCCAAATTTCAAAACTTTGGCATTTTTTGTTTTTATTGGCTGAAATCGGGTCTTCGTTAACTGGGCTATTAAAGATGTTTGTGTTGCCTTTTACTGTGGTAAACCTTTTTTTTCTTCATTCTATAAAAGATTGATGCAATGTTGGTCCAAATGTTAGACCCATCATATCGATTGATTCCGCTCAAATTAAGTAAAATAGGATATTCAAAAACCACACGTGATAGCCGACTCACCAAGAGCGACATATAACTTAAATTGAGTCAGTTCGACTTGAAATGATTGCCGAATCTCGTTTAGTAGGAACGTTCTCTCTCTTTAAAACAAATGTATTGATTTTATCATGAACAGACAACTTCTGTCAAGGTCACAATAAGGAGTCATTATTACCGTTTAATTCTCATTAGATTATACAGGCAAAACTCCCAGACCGTTGCGATGGTGGGCTCAGAGAAGGAACAAACAGATTGTTGCTGTCAACCTTAGAGAAATGGAATGACAATTTATTATTATTTCTTTATCGGCATTAATAGGCCGACTTTTTGTCAACATAAGATATAAGCAGATTATATCATGGTCCATATATTTAATTAGCTGCGCTACTATTTTAATTGTCAAGATACCTACCATATTATGGCAAACACTATCTAACTGTGACGATATTTCACAGAGAGTTATTTAACCAAGCATATCCAGGCTGTGTTTTATCTTTACATGTTTACATGTTAGTATTACTTAGAACCGCGTCTTACTAACCCTTCGAGTAATTTAACATGTTGTCTGTCCGGATGCATGAACAAATTTTAATGAGATTTAGCAGGGACATTCTATGAATATAGGCCGATCGAAGTTGGGTGGGTGATGGAGGTGATTCCCCCTGCCCCCCATAGAAAATAATCAAAATTATTGAAACCGATATCTTAATGTTGTAAATAATGACTAACACCTCCCTCGCCCTATCTATCACATGACCTAATCAATAACTCTTTCAACTTAGCTCTAATGTGCAGAAAAATAAATGACTTAGAACTAAACTCTCCAGTAAGTTTAGTGTGATAGCCAATTACTTTTATTAAAATTATTTTCTTCTATTAAGACATTCTAGGCCCATGTACATATTGGTTACTTTTATTGTGATAGTGACTTTTTGTTTTATGTTTTATTCTGTTAAAACTACAAATTTGTTAATCAAATCAATGTTTTGTCTTACAAGTCCTCATTTTATTATAAGAAATATTAATTAAAATTAGTTTTATTAAGTAACAATAGTGTAATTACTATGCTAAAATATAAAATTTTGATTACTTAAAATTATTAAATTCATATTTGAGGGAGTTTTATGAAAACCAATCGCCCCCCTCGACAACAGGCCCTGAATTCGCCCTTAAACGACGTATGAATACAGTTTTTTTTAAATCTTGATAACAATTTCAATATGGTGGCTGCTCAAAATGTATTTTTTAGTTTAATAGCTCATCATACGTGATTTTAATTTGAAATTCTTTTCAATAGATTGACTGTCTTGGGTGAATTTTTAATGACACCACTGCGAGACTAGCGTCCTAAGCCCCGTGAGCAAAGGCTATTCTCTAGGAATATAATGTACCCTTATGTACCCTTGAATATATTTTAATTGGTTTTTTGTGTAGCTTGAGCAGCAAAGAAAAGAAGAAACCTCCAATCCAAGAAAAAATTATAGGACATATTTCAACTTTAAATCCAAATATAAATCTCAAGATAGTGGTAATGATGACAAGACATGTTGCCCTTGATGGTTTTGGAGTAATGTGCTCGTCTCAGGTCCCGATGTCAGTGGGTTCAATCCCATCAGGACTACTATCATATGCCAATCCCATCAGGACTACTATCGTATGCCAATCCCATCAAGACAATAATTGTGAGAAAATCACACTGAGACGACCATCGTATCCCGCCTCAGTGCCGTAATTAGCTAACGTGCTAGTTTCGTGTTGAGCTAGATTGCAGGGGACGAGGAGATCGAGATTCGAATCTCCCTCTGGTGAACTGGGTGTGGTTTACCTAAATGGTTTTCCACTCTCCCTCTACACTAATTTGGGTTCACTTCCTCTATATTCAACCTTCCCGATTCCTAATCAACTAGCGTAATTAGTATTTAAGCGTATAGTCCGAATGGGTAGTAATACGCACTGATAAATATTATTCCTACCATTGTAAGAAAATCAGATCAGAGCTACCACCGTAAAACCTCAAGCATACCATTCTAAGACAATCATATCAGGTCTACCATAATATGACAATCCCACTAATCCCACAATCCCTTGGCAATCCTTTGTGATGACACGAAGAACACATTGATCAGTTTATTCATACATATTTCCTTGTATTCAAGGGCTCCTGATTATATCCAAATAGAGCATACCACAGGAGTTGCAACTTAATTGTAGGTAGACACAGGAGGCTATAAACTAAGGAATTAATTGTTTTCACGTTAAGCTGAAGCTACTGCTTCTGTATAGACTTGTTCCTTGAATGTTCACCGGAGATAATAATTTATCTAGATTAATTAAATCCAGCTCTAGAGTCTGCACGCCGCTATATTGCCGTCTCCATATTTAAGGGCTCACTGTATTGTGGCGTGTTGGTCTCGACCTTTAAAAAATAGGAGGTGTTAGCGACCACCTAGAATAATCCATAAATGTTCGCGCCCGCCGGTGGACCAAAGCCTCAATTCTAGCAACTGGAAGTCATTAAGAGGACGTTTATGACGTTTATTTTTCGTTCGGTCTTGTTTCATAGCTATAGGTATGAAGGAATGTTAGTAGGTTAGATTAGGCTATGTTTTCTCAGGTTAGGTAAGGTTAGGCCAGGTCAGACTAGGCTTAGCTAGGTTAATCATTGACCTGACACCTCTCTTCTGCCGAGGAGGAAATAAAACAAAAACTGAATGCTCTCGTATGTAAATAGTATAAACAAATGTAAATACAAACATTTACCCTCCTCAGAACCATAATAAAGTGTATGAATAAAAAGTAGGTGCAAACACACACGATTACTACTTTCTCGCTATCTTACAGGTAGAGAAAGTATTGTGATCGTCAAAAAAATCGAACTCGAGATTTCATGGAACCCCGAATCCGAAAAAGTGTTTTTTAAATTTCCGTTTGTCTGTTTGTACCTCCAACTAAAGCCTAAATTATTTTACCGATTGGGCTAAAACTTAGTATCTTGAGTTTGCATAGGGTTGCCCTGAGGGTTTCTTGGAATTGAATATCTAACCCTATAACTAAGGGTTCTTTACTGAAGGGCAAAAAGAGAAAAAGTCGATTTTCTCAAAATCAATTCTACGATTTTGATTATATTTCATTTATAAATATTCCAAACAAAATGGATACACTATATATTTCGGAAAAATGACTTTAAGGGCTCCGGTCTGATAAGTAAATTATCATTTTCTATCAGATCTCCAAAATTATTTGAGATATGAAATTACCTATCATTGCAAATCTGTGGATCTATTTATAATACAAATATTTAATCGAACCGTATTTTTATAAAATCAATAACTTTCAAGCTATATGCAAATATATATATATATATTTACTTTTCGTACACTAAAGGTAAATATTGCGACCGTAAAAAAAAATCTAACCTGAAATATTGATGGATGTTGACGTCTCATGACCCTAAAAAGTAGTCTTTGCAATGCCGTCTGTCTGTGTGTCTGTTTCAACTTAAAATTAAGAGTAGTTTAATAAAGGGCGAAAAGAGAAAAAATCGTTTTTCTCAAAATCGGTTCTAACAATTTTGATTAAAACTCATTTCTAGGCGTTTATTAAGATTATTTATAAAGTGGCTATTTTAATTTTCCCATGAAAATGAATTTTAGGTTACTTTACAGAAGCTGAAATTTCTGTATCCCCGCAAATATTTGAGACACTAAATAAATTATTATTGTAAAATTGTGGTTCCATCAAAATAAAAAACTTTTATATGAAATATATTTTTATAAAACCAACAGTTTCTGAAATATTGGCAAAAATATAAATACAATTTTGTGAGCTTTAGTTGTAAAGAGATACTACTTAAGTTTTAAAGCAATAATTTTTCATGGTCATAGAGTAATTAAATATAAGTAAGTCTTTCAAAAGGCTTATGTTATTTTTTCTTTAACCTCTTAGAAGAAATGTTTGAACAACAATGATATATCTCCTTCATTTTAGACTCAATCGTCAATATTTACATATTTCATTTGTCAAAATTTATAAATGTGGAATTTAATAGCAATGCGATGACATGAAGATGTGCAATACCTATAAAATGTCGAAAATTTTAACCGGAAGTCAAAATTTTAATACGAATTGTTGAGCCTTGTATACCCAATATTGGTATTTTTTTATCGGTTCAAACAGAAAAATAAGGACATTAATTATTTAAAAATAAAATTATAATGTTTAAATCCGGGACTCAAAAAATGTTTTACATAAGTATAGTGCAATTTATGCTTGAGTTTGCTAGTGTATATAATTTCGTTTCAAATATATTACGAATTTTAAATAAATATCTCCATTTTTAAACATAAGAGCGAGGAGGTCCGTGCGGAGTTCCAGACCATATATTTTTCCAAGAGCATGATCACACATGGATGAAACAACATGGGGTCCATTGTACACGCGTGGGAATATGTGGGAATATGTGGGAATATGTGGGAATATTGTCTTAAGTATAAATTAACAAAAATTCTCCTAAAGAGAATTTGATTGAAGTTTTTAAACAAAGTCTTCAATATTTAAAGCTATAATCACGATTTAAACATTATATAGAAGCTAAGAATTGGTTGTTACCCTAAGGCTTAAAATGTTTGACTCTCTTAAGTACTTTTAAAAGTGAAAAATGTCACAAACTTTATAATAGTATCAACCCACCTCGGTGGAGTAGTTATCTAATGTGCTAATTTCATGTTGAGCTAGACTGCCGAGGACGAGAAGATTGAGATTTGATTCTCGCTCAGGTGAACTAGGGGTGGTTTTCCCTAAACGGTTTTACAATCTTCCACCACGTTAATGTGGGTTCACTTTATTTATATTCAAGCTTCCAAATTCCAACCCATTAGTGTAATTAGTTATTAAGCGTATAATAAGGAACGCGTAGTATGACGTGGTGCTAAATAAATTAAATAAATAAATATGATATTATTTAAAATATAAATACGTATAATATCAAGTTTATTAACTAATAAGAGGTAATTTGAGAAAGGCTATATTTATATGACATGCAGCCCCATTAGTGTAGAAATGGAAGGAGAAAGCCCCAATAATTAATCACATTAGAAACCCAGCCCCAGCGCACTCGGCCAGGGTTTAAATCCTGTCCTCCTCATCATTGGCAATCCTCTATATTTAGTGACTGACACCTTATACAACGTGATCAGCGATGTGAGTTTTTCAATATTTTTGTTTTGTTTTGGTCTTTTAATAGAATAAACTTATTTCTTAGACTCATGAGTTCATCTAAATGGGGCTGCTTTCTATTATTTTAATCACACCAGTGGTCACACATTCTAGGGTGTTAGACTATCAATACATTGGATTATCAACGACAAAGAGGTTGAAGTTTTATAATTTTTGTTGGGTAAACTGATGCTAGAATTTTCATCCTCTCTCCACTTTATAGTGGCTTAGCTTCCTAAAAACATCCTTTTTCATCCTTATTCCTTAGATTAAGACATTTATAGCCTCTCGTAATAAACGTAATATTAAAAATAATACTGATACAGTTCTAGTTGTTAAAGTAAGGGCCTTAAATGAAAGCTAGAAAAGCTACTATAACTACCATGTCGTATTCATATGCCAAGCCATGGGACCTGCATTTGTAAATTTTGATAGATATTATCAATACCTATAAAATAACATTACATATTTATTAAAATGTTATAAATTATGGCCGCAAATGATTATGATTGTGATTTCTATAAGACCCTCTTCCAATAAAATGGGACTGTGGTTGTCTTCTGAACTCCATTTGT
>CABFWB010000891.1:153396-200928 GCA_902151455.1 Timema bartmani
TAATAATAATAATAATAATAATAATAATAATAATAATAATAATAATAATAATAATAATAATAATAATAATAATAATAATAATAGACAAATATTATGGTTCATGTTTTTACCATTGGTAATTAAAATTTTAGATAATCTCAGAATACTTATTTTGTTGAAAATGCAAGTAGTTTTAAAAAGGCTTTTAATTTTATAAATACTCATCTGTATGTGTATCAATAAGAATAAAAAAGTATTTTAATAACATTCTTTGAAATCATTTTAAATATAGTATTTAAAATATGTACTGAGCTGTATTCAATATGGGGACCTCTTTTAGTATTATTACAAAAGCTTATCTATGAAATAAAGATAATTTCACTCTTTATGTGAAAAGTTACGTCACACAGGTTGGAGTAAAGAGAGAGCAGGCTAAATATCTACTTGATATTACATTTGGGTAGGTGGGAGGAGAGGCAAAAAAACGTTGTGAGTTTTTATGGATGTCCACTTACCAACCATATTTGAGCAAAGTCAAGTTAAATTTTTTTTTTTACTCTATTCGATTATATTTAGACTGGAATCGTCAATCTTGAAACAGATAATTAATTCAAAATTATTTGTTAGCAAAAGGTTAAAAATGTAGGATCTTGAATAGATTACTTGTTGATCAGAGAAATTTAAGAATTTTAAATTGAGTTTGATAAAGTGCTACGTATATTTAGTGAACGTGGAGAGTTCTTAGAGCAAAATATAAACAAAGGAATAAAATCGTTCAGACTGAATTAAGAGTGTGATTTAAGTCTAATGGAATGCCTTGAGCTAATGAGAGAGCCGACTCGTGTGTCTTTGGCTTATTTGCCTTTTAAACATATTAAAAGGTCAAACAAACAAACATAACAAAGATGAAACTTAAAATAAGTTTTTCATACTTCTATTGTTTTAAATAACAGAAATGTGTATTCATAAAAATGTAAAGTAGGCTCTACAACATAAATCATAATATCCCACACAAGGGGAGTCATGAATTTCACACTATAAAGCATGATCATGAGAAAGTAGACGTATCGAAACGAGTGACGGGATTTACAACTCGAGGCTAGCAACTTTACGGAATGATATTGCCGATTTGATTATATCATGACGAGATTCACCGTCACGAGATATCAGGAATAGGTCCACAGATCGAGTCTGGTTTGTTGTTGACGAGAGAGCGGGGTTCGAATCATAGCGAAGTGTTCTTGGGTGGCTCTCACACTGGAGCTACGTATTCGCAACATGACACTAGTAACCGGCAATAAGTAGGCCTAACAGGCAATTTTATTTTGACCACTACACCGAAGAAACAAATAAATAGTATGTGTCTCAACCACTCACCGCCATGTCACCATCCGATGACTATGTTCTGATGTTGTGGTGATTTGGTAAAAGTAAGTTTGGGATTCATCCTTCATTTAAAGAACTTATACATCATGGCGCAAATATATTTGCCAACTAGCTCAGAGTACATACTACACAGTTCAAAAACTGCAATCGAATGAACCCTAATAATTTACAAACATTTTATCCAACCAAATATATCCTCAAGAGGACGGAAATGTGTAGAATGTTCATTTGGAATGCTGGTATCAAAATTTCAAATATTTCAATGTCAATACTTTATCAAGAACAAACGTTAATTTTTATTTATTAAATCAGCTTGTGTTAGTCATGATTTTATAAGAATAACGCAGGGTAGCCACAGTTCATAAGCGAAGATCATTAGATTCATTGTACATTTCAAATACCATTTTCTACTCATATACAATGTAATGATAGAACTGTTTACGGATTGATAGATCAGTTAAAAGTATATTTTTTGAAAGCTGAAATAAAACTACACTGTGTAGATTGATATAATAAAAATAAAACGTAATTACCTGATAATTTCAATTCACATCCGATTGTACTACATGCCTTTTCAGTAGCTTACCTTTTGCTTAGATCTTGGAGAGTTTAATAATAAATACATCTATACTTTTACATTAATTCCACAAATTTAATATTAAGTGTTGAATCGTCTGATGTGTCTTTGTTGAAATAATTATCTATAACAAATTCAAGTTAACACGTTAAATTAAACAGTAATTTAAATGAATTATATTAAGTTAACAGAGTCAGTCTACGTACAAAATTGTATTGATCTACTAAGCAATAAATATCGCTTTTCAAGATGCGCAGCATATTGCCAGCAACACATATTTCTTACAAACTGGCAATCTTATCGCACAATCAATATCGCGTTACTTTGAGGTTAGAGTCCCAATTGAATTCAATGTAAAAGACCAATAGCAATAAAATCGCGTCTTGCCGGTTACTAGTTCCTAATTACTCAGGTGTGTGTGCTTACGTAGCTGTATTTTTTCCCTAAATGGTTACTCACTCTTCATCTAAACAAATTCGTAAGCCTATATATTCCCCGGATGGGTATTGTAAATGAAACATTAATCAAGCAATGTTCAAATTAAAATCTTCCCTCTAAAGTGAATTAATCTACAAATTTCTAGTGCTAGTTTTAATGAGAAAACACTGTAATTCTGAGCCACCAATGATTTTTTTTTAGAACCGTGTCTTATTAACCATTGGGGCTATACGCACATCCATGTACTAGCTGAGATAATGTATTAGGGATGATAAACGTTTAAAATGAATGAAGTGTGCCCACATTTGCATGGAGGAAGCGTGAACAACTATTTAGGAAAGTAGTGAACATACATTTTACTGCCACCTGAGCTGCGTCTGAAGGAATGAACATACATTTTACTACCACCTGAGTTGCGTCTGAAGGAGTGAACATACATTTTACTACCACCTGAGTTGCGTCTGAAGGAGTGAACATACATTTTATTACCACCTGAGTTGCGTCTGAAGGAGTGAACATACATTTTACTACCACCTGAGCTGCGTCTGAAGGAGTGTGCATACATTTTATTACCACCTGAGATGCATCCGAAAGAGTGAGGTCTAAGAAATAAAATAATATTGAAAGGATAAACAAAAGTATGTTCAGATTGATATATTAAAAGAAGTATTCAGTTGATTCTACAGTCAAATGTTACATAAAACAACATAACCTAACTCACCTAGCCTAACTAAACTAACCAAACCTAACCTAACCTAACCTAGCCTAACGAGCACACAGCAGACAGATTTCAAATAGAGGTGAAATGTTTGTCATATGATTATTGTAAACAAGTGACTGACTTTATGACTCTAGTAGCTAATATAGTTAGATAGACTAGATACAGTTGGACGCAGCTAGGTACCTCCCCCCCTGGTCGGCGTGCGGGTTGAGGATGCAACTCAGTATTTAACTTACACGCCTCATGATCCAAAATCATTTTATGGACGCAATTCAAATTCCCTGGTTTATAAGTGCACATTGACTATTCAAAAAAACCATCAACAGCGAATATGATTATCGAGAAAACAAAGGTTTCACCACCAACTGGCGACATTTTGTAAACAATAATAGTCTCTCTGGACGAATAGTGAAAATCGTATTTTGAAGGTCAGCCCTTCTCAACCCATTCCCAAATTTTGGGTTATTAATAGCTCAAGTCTCTACTAACATTACAGTTCAAGTCAAACATAAAAATGTAGAGTTAATGAGTATTAAACTGAGATACTGTTCCACTTCATCATTTTGAAGAGTCGGTTGTGAATTCTGGGCGGAGAGAAGACATCAACAGTACATGAATAAGTCATGATTTGACTATGCAGGACAGTAGGAATGCCCATACAAATTATGAACAATATGTTCAAAACTAAATTAATGGCAACATTATATTAAAAATCTTCTTTGTGGCCTCACACGGCCTAAAGGCTCTATTACCTCACCTGTTTTATTATGCGGTCATTACAATTCAAACTCATGCATATTTATTAATTATTATCAATGACTCTTAAGTGCAAATGAGCACGTACTTGGGTTTAGGACACTCCGTATACCATGATCTGTACGGTATTATTAATACGCTGCATTTATTGAACGCACCCACAATTCAAGGCTAAAACTAAATTCATTTTGCAGAAATTAAAATACTAGGTGTGTTGTATCAAGAATATAATGACTTTTTTTCCCACAGTACATCATGTCTTACTACCCGTCAGGGCTCTTTTCAAACAAATAGGGTGAGGACGAGAAAAAAATTTTTTAGAGGCAATGGATCCGTATTTTACGTGAAAATAGAGTGATAATCCATTGAGGAAAAATACACCTTAGAACACCCAACCGAGATTCGAACACCCAACTGAGATTCGAACACCCAACCGAGATTCGAACACCCACTTTTTGTCACTGCAAACTAAATCAGATGAGACTGGTGCCTGCTCCGGGTGCCTACTGGTGTGGATAGTGATAATGAATTAATTAATTTAAATACACAGTAATCAATTTCAAGAATATGTTGATTAGATAGATTCCGTTGAATTTATATAATACAAGCTTTTTGACAAAATTACTTTTATGTGCTTATTACTGTTTATATGAAATACCACTGTAAGTAACTGGAAGGGTTAGCCCAGAAATAACCACCGCACGTGTGGTCACATCGTATAAGGTATCGGTCTAACAATAAACTGAATTGCTGGTGACAAGGAGATCAAGGTATTAATCTAGGAGTGGTTTTCTATGTGACTTTTCACGATGATATTATAACACTAATGCGGGTGCACTAACCCTTAACTACGTTTCCTTATTCATACCCGTTAGCTGTAATCAACCTTGGAATTAAACTTAATAATTAAATCTAAAACTATCTCTCGTGTTGAAAGCTTGACCTTGATCCAGGAGATCAGAGGTTAGAACTCCAGACGGGTGCGACGGAGGATATTTTTTCATCAAGTTTTGCATTCTAGATCTAGGAAAATGTTGTATATCTTCTTTATTAATACCATTTTTACCCACTTCAATGGCCGAATGGTCTAAGGCGTCACTATTGTGTTAGACTAGTCTACTAAAGACGGGAAGATTGGGGTTCGAGTCCCAGTCAAGTCTACTGATAAAAATTTTCCCTAAATGGTTTCCCACTCTCCTTCCACGCAAATAAGAGTATATAATCTCTAAGATACTTCCTTTAGATTCCTGTACCATTAGAGTAAATATAATATAAGAGTATAACCTGCACTGCTAGCAGCACGCGTTGACAAAAATAAACATTCGTTTTAATTATTAAAAATATACTGTTCTTGTAAATCAGAGTTATATTTTACACCTTTAAAACGTCAGAAGGAGGGATTAAGCTACCTGTGTGAATATCTATCTAATTATCATAATACTAAACATTATATCAAAAGCTCTTCTAATATAGTTTAACCACCCTTAAGAAATTGGTCTCCTAATCATCCTCCAAACAATCTCAATCTTCTTCGTACTAATGATATTCTCCTCTGAAACTTCTTGAAGTTTACCAAATTATATTATTAGTAATTTTAGGTGAAAGACTAGTTATATTTATTGATGTTAAAAGTTTTGTACATAGCTAAATATTCTCTTTATTAACACCAATTAATAATACAGATCATCTTATTCCACTGGATTAGAGATTAGTACAAATGTTACCATTGAGCGGCACAATGGTATATAAACACGTTTGGAAAGATATTTTTTTAAAAGAGTCCTTGACAAGTTGCAAATACGCTGCCGTCCCACATGAATAAAACAAATTGCGTGCGTCGAATGCACCTGGAATAAACAACTACAAGAGGTTATCCGGGTGGAAGGGTTGGGTAGGGTCACAGCTGGTTGAGCACTATAAAATGTAGCTGCTTCAGAGGAAGTTCGTTTAAGTAACTTCATTATTTCATCAGTGTATTTAAATGTAGAGATTACTGTGAACAACATATCATTTGAAAGGGTTAATGAGTTTAAATATTTAGAAACAATTAGTAATAACGATCTTATATTGGCAATTAGAAAAATAATACAGTCGGGAAATGAAATTTATTAGTCTTTTAGTGAGTTGTTGACATTTTCCCTGCTGTAAAGGAATGTAAAAAGAATATAAAAACTATAATTTTAATGGTTGTTCTTTGTAGGTGTGAAACGTGGTCTCTTAGCTTAAATGACGAGAAAAGTTAGGGTCTTTGAAAACAAGGTGCATTGGAAGATATTTGGTCCAAAAAAGGGATGAGGATAATAGGGCGTGGAGAAGCTTACATAATGGTGAGCTACATACCCTGTACTCATCACAATACATTATTAGGATAATCTAGCCTCGTGGATTAAGGTGGGAAGGATATGCAAGGTAAATGGGATAATCTAGAACTTTGCTCATGGTGTTAACTGGCAAATCCAATGGGAAGAGACCATTGGGAAGACCTAGACGCCACTGTGAGGATATCATTAGAATGGACCTGAAAGAAATAAGGTATAATGAAGAGGACTGGATAAAACTAGCTTAAAATAGGCATTGAGCTTAGTGAGGGATGGGTATAATGATAGTGATAGGGTGTAATGAGGTGGACAGGACAGAGCTAACCCAAGATAGTGATAGGGTGTAATGAGGTGGACTGGACAGAGCTAGCTCAAGATAGTGATTGGGTGTAATGAGGTGGACAGGACAGAGCTAACCTAAGATAGTGATAGGGTGTAATGAGGTGGACAATGACAGAGCTAGCTCAAGATAGTGTTATGGTGTAATGAGGTGGACAGGACAGAGCTAACCCAAGATAGTGATAGGGTGTAATGAGTTGGACTGGACAGAGCTAGCTCAAGATAGTGATAGGGTGTAATGAGGTGGACTGGACAGAGCTAGCTCAAGATAGTGATAGGGTGTAATGAGGTGGACAGGACAGAGCTAGCTCAAGATAGTGATATGGTGTAATGAGGTGGACAGGACAGAGCTAACCCAAGATAATGATAGGGAGTAATGAGGTGGACTGGACAGAGCTAACCCAAGATAGTGATAGGGTGTAGTGAGGTGGACTGGATATAACTAGCTCAAGATAGTGATAGTGTGTAGTGAGGTGGACTGGACAGAACTAGCTCAAGATAGTGATAGGGTGTAGTGAGGTGGACTGGTTATAACTAGCTCAAGATAGGATGTAATGAACTTTCCAGTTCCTAATGCCATAGATTAATTATGTATTTAAAGAACATTATCTAAAGTCTGAACGTAGAATTATATCAGCACAATAAATAAATACTAAATGTCATGCTCGTCTAGTTAGTTTTGTCAATGAGGGGGAGGTCGTTAATTTTATAAAATGTTTTCTCACATCCCTTTCACGTAAATCTAGGTAAATTACTTCTCAAATGATATATTTCTCATTATTACTTAATTAGTGTATTTAAATACATATAAGCAGGAAGTCTAGTAAAACGTAAAGCTTAGAAAGTCCTGGTTATAAAAGCAATACATAAAGTACTAAAATTACTGTAATTCTTTATATTTATACGTCAAGTAATTTTACCTAAATTAGTAAATTTTTATAGCTTGTATAATAAAGTGATTTAATTGTAGTAATTTTTTTCTTTGTGTCTTACTACCCGTTCGGGCTGTATGCATATATGGTAAGTAATCTAATAGGGTGGGATGAGGAGGGAGTCATTGCTAATTTACCTTCATTTGCATGTAAGGAGGGTGGGGAAACTCTTAGGAAAAATCACTCCAAGGGCCAGTCTTATGACTCCTAGATAAATGTTAATCTGGCCGTTTAATAATTGTATCTGTTTAATAAGTTAAAAGTGCGTCTTATGACCACCAGATTGAATTTATCTGCCAGATAAAATGTATTTATCCATCATATTTTTATCGGTAGATTTAAGTACCTGATAACTTTTATCTGAAAGTTAAAATTGGCGTTGAAATAGTGACGCGTTGTTTTTCATGAGGTTTCACCTAACACAATCTGTTTTTATGTTAAAATCTTGGTTCACGTGTTAAGTAAGCACAGGCCCAGGTTCTAATTATGTATAAAGTTAGAACATTTAGTTCAGCCTTTTACAAAAACTAACAAGCTATTTGCAGAATTATATTTATATAAGGACAAATTATTTAAATGTGAGTACAATAAATGAAATTTTGTAAACGTTGTACCCAACTATTGCCCACATTTTGGCAGACACCGAAATTCGTACTTGCAAGACAACCTAGCTTCTGCACCTACGTGACGCCATCTGTTTCCTTACGCTCGTTTAGCCGCCATTATTTAACAAATGTTGAGCGTCGTCACCACTCGCTAGGTTTTAGTGGTAGCAGCAGAGTTTATACGCATGCGCTCACCAGTAAAATTTGTACCAGCGTTGCGTTTTCTGCATAAGAATATATTTATCTTACAGATAGCTATCCGGAAGATAAATTCAGTTCATAATATACGTAAAACATTAAAGTGGCTGATAGCCTTTATGTGGTCGATAACTTTAACCTCCCGATAGCAATATTATCCGGTAGTCATAAGACCAGCCCTAAGTAGACCCGACCTTGATTCGAACCCCGATATCCCCATCACCAACAGGCTAGTCCAACATGAGAGTGAAACCTTGGACCATTCGGCCACTGAAGTGGGTTATTACACTGATGTTTAAGAAATGAGTAGGGTTGAACTTAGAGGAAGTGTACCCGAATTAATTAGATGGAGTGTGGACAACCATTTAGAAAAAAACACTTCAGTACACTTTTCTGAGATTCGAATCCTTGACTATCGTCAAAAGCAACCCAGTTTGATACAAACATGACATTTAGTCCACATTTCTGATTTGGTTAAAGTTTCAGTTAAAAATTCTTCTGATTTTAATTGTAAACATTAAATTATGACTCTTACAAGTTGTTTTTTCAAACCCTTAAGATCTCATCTTTTGCCCGATTATCAGAGAAATTATATACAAGATGGTGATCGAACCAGAAAACGTATCAAATTGCTGTTTCTGCATCCTTCACTTAGGGTTGGAGAAATGTAGATAGCTTTAGTGGTTTTTATTTTGAAATATTTAATTTTCAATTTTCCGTATTTTTAAAAATTTTAGGTCTATAAATTAGTTTAACTGGTCTCATTACCATTGTTTCTTGAAAGTACAGACATAGAACTGCACCGTGATGTTACGCATAGCTAGAGCTGTATTACCGTTCTAAGTTAGGTGCTATTCTTGTGGTGAAGTTTACTCTTAAATCTGTGAAGTGTTGAGAGAATTGTTAACTTGAAACCCCTCTAAATACTCTTGATAAAACATTACAACCAACGTTCGAGCATGCTTTGGGGGAATTACATAAAAATGTGATCGCTGATATTCGCGCGGACTATGTCGTTGGTCCCGCAAATGACTGGATTTATGGTTACAGTGGTGGGAAGGGGTTTGAACTTCCAATCACACCCGATTTCACTGGGGTAGGCTTTTAAAATAATATCCATCCCTATGGTTACAGTGGTGGGAAGGGGTTTGAACTTCCAATCACACCCGATTGCACTGGGGTAGGCTTTTAAAATAATATCCATCCCTTTTGTTTTCCCATCCCCTATCCACGTTAATAAGGGTACATCTCCTCTAAAAAGGTTTTCTCCCCATCCTTATTCCTAGAGTTAAATCGCTAATATCTTTGGGGTGACGTCCTAATTAAAAATAAAATGCTATCAAGTAGTTCACCATCACGTTAGATCCCAAACCATTTACGAAACGGCTCAATTTAATTTTTTTTAGCACCGAGTTTTTCTTGTATTTTGTTAAGTGTTATTCTGTTTACACGCATAAGAGTTCAGGGCTGCTTCAAATGTCCGTGTTATTCAGTAAAATAACCCCATCGGAGTGTTTCCTTCCTAAATAAACTACAACTCCATTTCGAAAGAACTGGATCTTACCTAAAACGTTGTCTCCAGGTGTTCATGCTACAGATCAACGTTTAGGAAGTGTGGGATTTATCTCTGTCGTCCGATAATACCTAGATCTAAATCTAGATGAAAATGTCCAAGTGAGTCTACGAAAGATGTACAGACAAGAATCACACGAGAGCTATATATCCACGTTCGAGAACTCGTTTTGGGAAGACATTCCTACGTGCTTTATTAGATTGTATCTTCTTTCACAATAATAGCTAAACCCAACCAGTGTCGGCGAATGCGTGGTAAAACGCGTCCCTTTCATGTTGGACTGGATTACTTGTAGCAGAGTTATTGGGGTTTGAATCCTGGTCGAATGTACTGAGGATGTTTTTTCATAAATGGTTTCACATTATCATACGAAGTAAATTAAATAGCCTACATTTATTATTCAACTATACCTTCATCACCCCAATTAAAATAACTTAGTTAATGTATGGAACATAGCTCGAACAGGTATAAAGAATTGTGTGTGTGTGTATGTGAGTGTTTGGTATGGGAAAAAAACTCAACTTACTAATCAAATAGGCACTAGGCCAAATAAATCAAATTTGAAAAATTTATTTTATTAATCCATTTTTAACAAACAAAAGAAAATGCACCACGTCTTTCTACCCGCATATGTACACTAATAGAATATAGATGGCTAAGATATAATTTAGAAGAAATTTATCCACATTTACATAAAGGAAGATTGGGAAATAATTTAAGAGCTATCGTTTTAGTTCACAGATTTTAGTTCAAAAATTTCAATTTCCCAGCTATCGGCAAATAAAATAAGAAGCTAACGGATTTTTCCAAGCTCCCACAGGTGCGGGTAATCCTACAAAGGCCGATTAATGAATGCGGTTAGGATGAGAAGGCCTGTTTTGATGGGATGCACCCATATTATCGTAGGAAAATGATGAGATGTTAACCGTAAAAAATATACATGCGAAATAAACACTTTTAATTAATTCGACTACAATTATTCTAGCTTTGACACTGGATTGTTTGTAATTAGGAGACAACCTATCCATCACCATAATTAATCTTTTCTAAGAATATCTCTTTCAATAGTTATTTTTTAACGAGAGCTTACACAACATGGAATGCAATCATAAATGTCAAATTTCAGAAATATTCAAAGGAGAAGCAGCAGTTTTAGAAAATCTTTAATTTCTTTAGAAAGTGATTTCTTGTGAGCTACCAAACAGAAAATATTTTCCGAGATGGTTTAGTGATGATACGAGCTGATTCAATACACTAAAGGGTGCACACACCTTTATATTGAATTACAAGCACCAAGTGTTGACACTTACCAATCTATTGGTATTTACGTTAATGCTGTTTTGTATCCAACTATAAAGAATTGCCACTTTTTATCTTTTTTAAATTCATTAGTATTTCCAGCTTGTGGCCTTGGTCAGTTTTTTATTATACCCCTCATTACACCCTATCCTTATCCTGAGATAATTATATCCAGTCCACCTCATTACACCCTATTCTTATCTTGATATAGTTATATCCAATCCACCTCATTACACCCTATCTACTTTCAGATCCATTCTAGTGTTATCCTCCCTTCTGCGTCTAGGTTTTCACAAAGGTCTCTTCGTCAGTCAATACCTTGATCACTGTTCTAGATTCTCCTACTTGCGCTGTATGTCCTGACCACATTAATCTGCGAGGTTTGATTATCCTAACATTGTATTATGAGTACAGTAAACATGTAAGTATGATAGATAATAACCTTCTGTAAATAAGACATACCCATTGTACTGTATATTGCCCTCACTTTGAAAGGAAGCAGTCTTTCCTTCACTGACCACACTCAGGCCCTATCTTATATGCTTTACCATAGTGTAATAATGTAGGTCAAGTTTGCAACCTTTCATAGATGTCAAAAATTACTTTGAATAATAATATGTTGGAAATACTTATTTAAGGTGGAGTTGAAGAACACGTGTGTTATATGGTAATTATTTTTTTCCATCTTTTTTCGGCGAATGATAAATATCACTTCAGAAGATATGTTTAATTTATTTTTCTACACAAGGTAAGCTCAACAGTTTTTAGAATACTTGACACGGGTATACTGGCATCTGAGCATGAGTTTTTTTCTTCGTTTAAAATGTCCAAAGCATTAGGAATTTTCTAGGTACGATGGGTAAGAGGGTAAGGGGATAATTTGAGGTTCAAATCTCGGCCGGGTGCACTGGTGGATGTATGTACTTCTCCCAGTTATTTATCAGTATGAATTCTTACCCTCCTCCTAATATATTGTACCGCTACACGACTCTTGCGTTAAAAAGAATATACACTACCAAAATAGCTTATCGGCAAAGTCTATCGAGGCATAGACGCGCGTATGAGCCAATCGAGGACTTGTCGGAAAACAAGCTTTACTTCAAGTTTATTACGAATGGACATCTACAGATAAAAAATATTACTATATATACTGGTACTTTAACGTATTCATTCGTCATGTCACGGGATTTTTAACTGATACTTTTGATGGATATTATTACAATAATAACCAACTTCGTGGTATTGTGGTCAGAGTCTCTGTCTGCTGACCTAGTAGTCCCGGGTTTGTTTACCAGCTAATACCGGAAGATTTTTTCGAAAGGGGAATAATTCCCAAGCTCCCCAGTGTTTGGCTGATTATGATTAAGTTAGGTTAACCTCTTCATTAAATTTATCTCTTCATATTCACTATCATCATCACCTCATCTCATAGAGACATGAAAAGGGCCTCCACGGAAAGGAAGTACTACTAGTACATTCGGACGTCTCCTAAACAACGTTACTTCAGTACTGGCCAATCTTTCCACAAACTGAGCTACAGATTGATGTAGCCCAGACATGCCATTACAGTAAACCTATAGAATAATACTAATATTATAGTAAAATGTAATCAATTTTGACATAAAATAAGATGTTTTTATTTTCTAAAAGGTGCTCTAAATGTTCACTCGAAAGGAAACCAAGGTATATGTTGGGTAAATAACCTCCCTTTGGGTCATTACGGTCAGTTTGTCTGGGCGTGGAACGATAGGGAAAAGTTTGGTTTATTGAGCACGGGGTTTCATCTAGACTGGCCGTGGGCGCTAATGTGACCTTTTATGATTGCGAGGTGTTAAGAATAACGACGTGTGGGTTTACAAGGAATTAAAGTAGGGGGATTTAGAGATTGTGAATGATGGTGTGTGTGTGTGTGACGCGTAGGCGAAGTTAAGGCCTAGCATGTAATCGGCCGAGTGTGACCAGGGCGGGATGCAGCGTATCCTAAACTTATGAGTTTGGGAAGGTGTTTTCGACGGGTAGAAGATTACAAGTGGAGTAATTTCAAACGAGGTTGAAACACGTGCTAGTTTTAAACATTACGTCACTCTTGATTCTATTTACTAGTTTAGTGTAGTGTTTAATATCTCAAATAGAAGACTTATTTTGATCGTGGACTTTTTTTACCTTTAGAATATAATGAACATTGACGTTTTTAGTTCCTACGAACCTAAAAATATGATTCTCACAATTGTACCTGTAGTCATGTTTGTCTGTCTTTGGGGCTACCAGCAAAATAGTTTTATGAATTTTGTTCAAACTTGATATTTAAATGTTATATGGTTTTACCTAGAGCTACTTTATATTAGTCCTTAAATTAAGGGCAATTTACTGGTGCAGGATGATGGTCAGTGGTGCAGGAGCGGGGGGTACAGGGGTAAAAATTATATTTTTACCACCCAAAAATAATATAGTAAAACTTGTAGATAATGTAAATATCTTGTTGAAGCAAGATATAAAGTTCATAATAAGGTAGAATAGTAAAAATAAAATGTGCTTGGAGCACACACTGTTTGAATACTCTGATAGTTATACCAGCTACATCAGCTACTTCGGAAAGAAGTTTTTCAATGCTTATTCGAAAAAAAAACCCCAATATATTTGCTCCACGATGAGGCAACGTTGACTAAATCACCTTTGTCTGCTGAATGCATACATTGAGAGGCTCAACAAACTTGAAAATATCAAAACTAGTTAGTGGTTTTATAGCTGTTAGCGAATATAGGGCAAAGGTGTATGGAAACCTACTTTAACTTTCGGTGTTTCATAATTTTTAGCTAAGCCACATCGGATATAATTTTTCTATATTTGTTTTTTGTGTATTAACTATAATGTTTGGCAGGACTAAAATAGATGAGAAAATGCACAATGGGACCATGAAATACAGGTATGCCTCACTATACGCGATATCACTTTACGTGATATTACTTTACGCGTTTTCGCCATAACGCGATTAATAAATAATAAAAATAGAGCATGGTCGGCTGTAATTTCACAGTCACCCTGTGCGGTGGGGGCGCGACCTTGTGCACGCACATTCCAGTAAGGACAAAGATATTTACTGTACAGTTTGGTGCTAGGGTTGGTAGTATTGACAACATTGGATATGCATGGGCAGAAGTAGAACCATCCAATATGAAGGAAAAATATTTGGCCTGAAGTTTCTGATTCTTATGCTTTTGATCCTGAGCACGAGCTTTCAAATACAAGACATGACATCGTTGACATAGCAAGATATTGGATTTGAGGACGTAGACCAGGCAAATGTGGATGAATTTCTCCAATCCCGCTCAAAAAAACTCACCAATGAAGATTTTCTAGAAATAAAGAACGGCATAAAGGATGAAGAGGAAGAACCATATGTTGTTGAGCTTATCAAACAGCTTAAACAAAACAAATGGCTGAATTTTTTAAACACATTGACAGTGTAATTAGAATCATTGAAGAGAATAATCCTAACATGGATAGAAGTGCCAAAGTTACCAGAGAGATTGATTTATTTGGTTTGCTACAAAACACTCTATAGGGAGAGGAAGAATGCTGCCCGTCATCAAAAAAGTTGAAAATCTTCAGTCTAACGACCCAGGACATTCACGACAGCAAGGACTGCCAGGCAAGAGTATTCGATAGAGCAGAATCTTACCGTCCCAGGGCCGTAAAATACAGCAAGAGAGTGATAATCCCGATTTGCCAGATCCAGTTAATTTATCATGCGATTGGAGATTAACGATAAGCGTACCTGGAGCATTGTAGGCCTATTAATTAGATACATTTAATAAATATAGCATTTTTTTACAAATTTCAGGGATTGAAGATTGACAAAAGGTGTGGGCTTCCTATAGTATTGTACTAGTTAGATAAATTAATTTAAAAAAATATATATTTAAAATTTTTAGGTTTTTATTTCCTCTGGAGTAATCCCTATCTCAACCATGTTAAAATCAATTCCCTTTACGTATTTTCGTGTTATGCGATTATTTATCAGAACCAATCACTCGCGTTGTGCGAGGGACAGCTGTATTACATTTCCTTGGTCTTTTTTTTAATCTCAAAAATGTTATCCCCTATAAAAGCACCTGATTATTTTTACCTTCCCTCCAAAATAAAAACGTTCCTGCACCACTGATGATGGTTCCAATTGTTTAGGAAAGTGACAAACAGTTTTGTTTATAAAGGTTACCTGGGGATTGCCTGGAAAATAACACGGTTTTCTTGTTTTGGGTAGGAAGGTGGGTTAATTTCTTTAAGAATTGTTTACTGGTAATTATTTTTGAAAATTTTTAAGAATGACTAAATTTTTTTATCATAATAGGTATTTGGTGTGGGTTTTACATGACAATTAGAATATAATTTTTTTTTTAAATTATCATTTGAGGCTAATAATTAACTGATATTTGATTTTTGAAAAGTTTGTCAAAATCTGTAATAGAAGATATGAGATAGTATGCAAATTGTTTTTTTGAACAACTTCTTATCACCTGCTTTGGTGGACGTATGGTCAAAGGTGCTACTCTCACATTGGACTAGAATTCCGAGGACGGGAAGATTAAGGTTCAAGTCTCGGTCAGGTGTAGGCCAACTGAGGGTGGGTTTATTTTATCCACGCTCCCTCCACGCAAACGTGGGTATATTTCCTCTAAATATTCCCTTCCTAATCCCTAAAACCAGCAGCGTAGTTAAAACATAAGCGTATAGCCCGAAAGGGTAGTAAGACATGGTACTAAAAAAAATCTCGCTACTCCTCCCGGCTATGCACATATTTACACTATTGGAGATGGGGATGGAAGAGATTAGTGGAAATATATTATTATTAGCACCGCGTCTTACTACCTGTTCGGGTTACACGCACTTACGCTAATGTGCAATGGTAGGGTGATTGTGAGATGAAATGGAGGACCTACAGTTTAACGTGGGATCCGAACCACGGTGAAGGCCTGGCATCCCACACATTCACAAGTTGTGATTAATACACATCTTGTCAGAGGTGAAGGAAGGGTTTGGCAATCAGATAAATCTGTGCCAGGACCGAGGATTGAACCCCGGACTCCAGTACAGAAGTCTGACACCTTACCCCTAGACCACCAGGTCACCCATAGTAGAAATTAATTAGCATTTGCGTGAGGAAAGAAGGGCAAACCATCTGGGAGGACCACCTAGACGATGCTTATACCGTGATCTCCTCGTCACCAGTAAACCAACTACACGAGGTTTTCAACTAGACCACGGGCCAACCGATGTGGGTCACTCCGATACTATTACCATGTGAATCCGGACACGTGGGAAGGTTAGGGTTAAAGTCCCAGCCGAGTGTGATTATGGAGCTCTTTTTATAATTGGTTTTCCACTCTCCTTCCACAAAATTGTAAGCACGTTTCCTTTAAAACTCTACCTTCCTCATTTCCTTAGGGTAATTATGAGGATAGCCTTGATGGGTTGTTAAGACGTGGTAAACCGAATAGTTATCATATTTATGAGTATGCTTAATCCAATACAACCCTGAGAAATAAAATAAAATAAATACCTGATTCTTAGGACATAAGAACTATAAACATCTTAATAAACTTTAGAATTTCTTATGATAGTGACCTTTATGTACACTTTCTTGTTCCTGCGTGTGTAGGCTACATTAAACCACGGGAACACTATCATATCTGTCAATGATATTCAGGCATTCAATTTATATACCCTCATTGTTTTGTTTTTTATGAGGGGACTGGTATTTTTTGAATAAATAATCTAAAGGCACTGCGTTACCGACCTATCGTCTCAATGTGAATTATAAATGACAGGGTAATACCTCGATAACATGCCAACGCACCTTCCTGAAGCATCCAGACTATTTACTGTCAGATTTCCGGGCGAACAACCTTTTAGAAACTATAGACTAGTGTTATTTTTATCACCGCGTCTTACTACCTGTTCAGGTTATATGCTTATGTTCTAGTCATGCTAATTGTTTTATAGATGATAAAGGTTATATTTAAAGTAGGTGTAGGGGAAGGAAAGCGAAACGATTATAGATTATTTTTAGATATCTGCTCTAAAAATTGAGTTTAAACTTCCGATAATATATCTTGATTTTTTTAACCTTTGTCTTAAAAAAACTATGATAACTATTAATCCCCAATATTGAATGGTTTTAAACAATAATTTAATTTAAAAAGTGTTTGACGGTTTTTCACCGTTTCCGCGGACGGCGCATGCCCTGAATAAAGACGGTGCTCGCTGTAATACAAACGGCGGGCCGAGCCTCGTCGAGTTCTCTCCAATGCCTCACCTCCATTTCATAGTTCTGATCCAGTGTGCTAACATGGACCAAAGGAAGATGTGTGTGTACTTGCTATATTTAAAAAGGAAAAGACGTCAGTGAAGACCACGAACGTGTTGGGTACATCCTTTGAACGTTCATAGACTTACAGATGGTCCGTTTGCCAACATGTTCCAGACAATCAGGGAGGACGATGCTAAATTTTTTTAAACTATTTGAGGATGTTGAAGGATTCATTCGACGAGCTGTTGGCTCGGTTGACTGTAATGCTGCAGCAAGATAATTCTAGAATGCCATATCACCGGTGAAAAGATTGGCAGTTACACTAAGGTAGGTCCAACAATGGAAGTGTGACACTCGCCATTTGGCAGCAGCTGCGCACTACGACTGACAAAGAGTTGGTTGGCGATATGGAGACCCACACGTGCGATCATTGGACTTCGTAGTCCAGCCCTTTCACTCAGTTTTACTTTGTCTACTGAGCATATAGAACTGATGTTGATTTCGGCCAAAATATTAATATATCTGAAATGGGTGTTTACGATTTCACAGAGAACAATTTAGCGGTTTAGTAATAGTGTGTAATCTCTGTTTTCAGACATAAGTTAATCTGTGTATTAGTGACTTAATATTAAAAGTCAGCTCAGAAAGAGAAAGTTAATCACCGCGTAAAATAAATATGTGATTTGGCCTTTAATCATTGTCTACTGATCAATAGACTTCCAAAATGTCGATACCACACTACTTTCTTTACGTTATCATTCATCCCCTGTTCGTCGGAGATGTGCTGAGCAGATCGTGACAGTAAATAAAGTTAAATTTTCATTGGAAGGACCTTTTAGATAATATAAACTGTTTTGTGACTAGAGCTGATATTATCTCTATTTTAAAAGTAGTAATAATAATATATATATATAAAGTGTCAGCTGCAGTAGATTATATAACTTGTAGAATACGTGAAATTAGATCGAATAACTTTTATATCTGTTAGGTAAGGATCATCCTATGAAAGTTGGACCATATAAGCTCCATAAACTGTTTTGTATGTGTCTTCTCCCCCCCACCTGCCCCTTGTACGATACATCAAGAAAGGCTTAGTTAATCTGCAAGAGACAGGTTGTCAAATGGAAATAGAGAGTCTGTGATTGAGAGCTTGTCCAAGGTTGATCATGACAATAACATCAGTAGAACAACAAAAAGCCTACAATGACCTCTCTGCTCTCTTACTCTATCTGGAGCTGAAATATTCCAGTGGAATGTATCTTCTAATCAATAAAATAAATGTGAACATCTATTGTATACATCCTGGTTCATGTGATTTGCAGGATAATGAACTTTCACAATAAGAAATGATAAGAGCCCTGATTTTAATGACGTGTCATATTTTTATTGGTACAGCACAGACAATGATCTTTTGTACACAAGCTCTGTTCATGATCCCCTGGTGTTGGAAAGGTACAGGGTAGCTCCCTCGGGACTGAACACTTATTATGTTGAATATAAGAAACATGGAATATTAGGAGAGCGTGGGTGATGGGCCCTTTCAGCCTCTTCATTGAGACATTCTTACTTGTCATGGGCCAAGGCATGTTTTACATTATTCAAATGTGCCTTTCTAATTATGAGTTAGTTAAAAAATAGCTGTTCAGTGCCTAGGGAAACCTCCTGTATATCTCATAGATTCTTTTATGGTCATTTTGGATTAATTTTTTGATTATATGTTTCATGGTTTGGCCATTTTCTTTCATTCTTGTTAAATATTGGCCTGAATATTATTATTGTGTTTTAAATGCATGAACCCGCCAACATTTGATTTTTTTGTGCTCACAACTGTCGGACTGAGAAGATAATGTATGCTTCAAATGAATTTGTACCTTCTTTTCTTTCTTTGTTGGAAAATCCTGGTAATTCACTATTAAGCTGGAGAGGTGGTGGGGGGAAAAGGGTAGTTATTCCTTACAAAGCAAAAAATGTATTTTACAATTTTAATTTTCTAACAAAATACAGGTTTGGTTGATAAAAGTTGTGCAATGCAAGGATATAATGTAGTGTCTTGTTGTAAAGTGTGGGTTCGAACTATTTTCTTGCATTAATCGCAATTTTTCCTTCTTTTCTTGGGTAGCTATTTTGGGAATTGAAAGCATATTTGTAAAAGTTTTGTATCATTATATTGGTAAATTTCTATACATTATAGGGAATATAAAACTGAGCTATAATATAAGTGCACCCAAATAAGTACATATAGTGGATAGGAAAGCCATAGATAGACATAATTACCGCCATTAGTGGGTGTGTGAATAGATGCTAAACTAATCTAAGTGGGTTTTTCAGTGATTGAGTGAAATGGATTCGAAGCCTGGCCAAGTGTACTCAGAGTGTGCTTATTCCTAAAATAGTAATACTAATGTATTCTCAGTTTATTACACTTGGCGTCTTTGTTAAAATGGAGAACACCAAATTAATAATAGCTTGAGAGAAGTACAAGATAATGAATGAAAGTCTTTAAGTGGTTGTCTAATAATCGCCACTGGTTGATACTACGTCTCTTGAGACAAGTACAGTACGTGGCTCGAATAATCAACTTTAACTGTTGCACAGAATGTCATGAGACACGTCAGGCTAGTAGAAAACAAGACTTACTTGAATGTGTATCTATACGTGAGGTTGGTTCAGTTGATTCTTAACCCCTTTCAAGGGAACAAAGTTTATTGTGAAATATGTATAGTTACTCTTGTTTCGTAATGTGGACATATTTAACTTTTAATTGGTGACCTAGTGGTCTAGGGGTAAGGTGTCAGACTTCTGTGCTGGAGTCCGGGGTTCGATACTCGGTCCCGGCACAGATTTATCTGATTGCCAAACCCTTCCTTCACCTCTGACAAGACGTGTATTAATCACAACTCGTGAGTGTGAGGAATGCCAGGCCTCCACCGTGGTTCGGATTCCACGTTAAACTGTAGGTCCTCCATTTCATCTCACAATCACCCTACCATTACACATTAGCTTAAGTGCGTAAAATCCAAACCGGTAGTAAGACGAGGTTCTAATAATAATAATAATAATAATAATAATAATAATAATAATAATAATAATAATAATAATAATAATAACTTTTTAATTGCATTTGCATGGAATTATAAAACACAATAAACCTTGCTTGAATTTCCTATTAACTATTATGTGAGATTTAGACTTCATAGTTACTAAAGTGTAAATGAAAATCCCCCAAACATGTATGTGTGTGAACAGAGGCGTAGATCTCACCTAGTCTGGTTGTTTAGAATTTGAGAGGTCATGGGATCAGTACTCAACAAGAAATTCTAATTTAATTTTTTTAATTAATTCTTATCTTTTTTTCACACAAATATAGAATGAAAAACGAAATTTGAAAAAAACTACCTTCATTACACCCAACCGGGGTCGAACCCCAAACTCCCCTTCAATGGCAGTCTAGTCTATTGCGAGAGTGACGCCTTCCTAGACCATGTAACCACCGAAGCGGATGCCTAGGCTGTAAAATATCAATGTGTTCTCACTAATTTTTGTGTTTCACGTTTTAGCACAGGACTATACAAGATAATAAACAGCAATTGCATAATTATCCTGAATGGAGAATGGTAAACCTATTTCAATGACGTCGGCTGGTAACAAATTCTGCTCTCCTGAGTTAGTGTCATAATACTAACCAATCGTTCAGACAAACGGGCTGGTAACAATTATTTTTTAAATACAATATTTAGACACATTCTATTTTATGGATAAAACTAGAACATACGCGGACCTATATTTTTGTACGTGATAATAGCCCGCCAAATACTTGCAGGTGTTTTCCTAGTCGCCATTCAAAAATCACCATTTAAAAGACCTTAGAAAATACAGGCATAAACTAACGTGTGGTATTAAAAGTCTGTAATTATTATTAAAAATTGGTGCTCTGTATCATTAAAAGAAGTAAAATAGTATCCGACTAGTGGTTTGAGGAACACGATAAGTTGTCGTTGGATCTCCAAGAGTTAGCCTTAATGTCGTACCAATTTACATAACGAGTTTACCCCTTCCCTTTAAATGTAGTGTAACGTCTATACGTTGCATTACAAAAAAAAAAAAGTGAGCATGCATGTAAATGTGTGACTTTAGGGAAGATTACCTCCAAAATTCGCCGCTAAACTAGTTAGATTGACTTTAACATGAATGGTTGGGATTTAATTCCGAGTTAATGTTTCTACATCCGCACTCTATTGGTTCTCAATGAAAAGGTTAAGTGATATTAATACAATTTTTCTATATGATTAGTGTAACTCTATAGGAATTACAAAGGTACAGCTGTAGATCACAAAATTAGGCGTATGCGTACGTTAAATTATATTTAGGGTTTTTTCTCCCTTTTTATGAAAATTAGACAGATGTTGATTATTGGAATGAAAAAACTTTAATGACAGTTAAGTAAATCTACAAGACTTAGTTTTATATATTTATGAATCATGAGATATGTTTTGCTGATGGTAACAGATCTATTTCCAGAACTGGAGATTAAATTTAATGATCTTTGGTTAAGGTATGTTATAATAAGTTAAAAATTATTCTAAAAATGCTATTTATTGTCTGGTGTTTACATTCACAACACATTATTATTATTTTAGCTCTCTTATTACTCGTACTGGTTACGTACATTTAATTACACCACTTGAATAGTGATAGTGAAGTTATAATTTAAATAAAATATAGCCACATTTGTGTGAAGGGAGATTTTAAAACCATCTAAATGAGCTTGACATTAGTCCGCTTGCCTACCAGTCCAGGTAAAACAGATTGTAAGTACCTTCAACGCCACTTTTAATTCACTATACTTCATAATGAGCTAAAATATATAATCAATTTATTTGTGACTAAGAATACTCCAATATTATGTCTAAATTTTCTTTAAATATGTCGTTTGAATAAATAAATACAATATTAAATAACTATGTTGTGTATAGATTTCTATTTCATACGTTTTCTGTTAATATTGAATTCCAACAAACCTCAGTATAGCTAACTAGTATTAAAATACTTATTTATTTTTTATAATTGTAGAAAAAAGTGACTTAGGAATGTTTTGCACGGAAACAATTTTATGTAAAACACTTTTTGGGGGTGAGGGAGAGGGGTCATAAGAAAGAAGAATAAGCAAAAGTTGAAACACAGTGACATGTAATAATGTTTTAAAACAGAACAAGAAAGACCTCGTCCTTCCTCCCCTGCTACAGTTCTCCCCTTCCCTTCTCTACAAGTTGTCACCTCAAATTACCGAGGCGGGAAGTGTTTATGACCACTTTCCACGTAACTTTCTTAAACCCGTGTCCAAAACTTTGTCCAGGCACAAAGGGGAACACCCCCAAACAAAGTCCATTCTCACATATTAAAAGTCACCGTTAAATGACTGTGAACAGAAACATTATGCAAATGAACGTGTGTGTGTGTGTGTGATCGTTTTGCTCTCTCGCGTCATTTGTCTGTCAAAAGGAAAGGCCTCATGTACAGAATTTTTTTTAAAAATAAATATTTATTTCAAGGATTTAAGGGGGCCACCTACCGTAGTGCTGAGATACGTTGAGGACGTTCAGAAATCCCGCGTTAAATAAGAAGCAGTTTGTTATTTCAAAATATGGCTCTTGATATAATGGGTTCTAACAGTATCAACATAACTCTATAGGATTAGGATGGTTTATATTCATGAACGGAGTATGGATAGTAATGAATAGTGTAAGGAATATTGTGTGCTTTCAGTTGAAACACATTTCTTTCAATGATAACATTTACAACAAAAACAGTGCAAAATTCATAAAGTTGAATTAACAATAACATGAAGCTCAGTTATTATACATACATAAAAGCTTTACCTTTTAGTTTTTATTTAATATTCTCGAAGTTATCTCATTTTCAAAGACGTTTAACGCAAGATTTTCCAGTTCTGAGCTCAAAGTATTTCTCAAAAAAATTAAGTCAGTTTTTAACAGGAACATATTTCACAAAATAAAATGTATGTATAATTTATTTGGTCCTTTTGAATCTTCATTTCCATAATAAACGCCGTGGATTGCGAATATTTTGCTTCAAGTAGATGGGACCCTTGACGTGTACATAATTTCAATGGCAGAGTTAGGTGAGTGGGCATGACCCCTTGTTTGGTTGGGATATTCAACGTCTACTTTCTGAACACACGTATCCCAACAGTACATGGCAAAAATACATCTTTGTCTTAAGATAGTACGTCTAATATTACTTGGGAGGGATGTCAAGGTTCGAGTTTAGGCTGGATGCATTAGATATGGTTTCCCCTGAGGTTTTCTCAACTCACTCTCCCAACTAATGTGGACACATTTCCAAAGCTTCCTTAACCCTTATAATAAGTCTATAATCTTGGCGTTAAGCAAGAATTTATATTTGTTGTTGACCCGCTTATAAATTAGCAACGTGCAGAGGCTGAAAGACTCTTTTTTATTTAATTTAGCACCGCGTCTTACTACCCGTTCAGTTTTTACGCTTAAGTACTAATTACGCTAATGGGTTAGGAATTAATAAGGCTGAATTTAGAAGAAGTGAATACGCATTTTCGTGGAGGGAGGGTGAAAAATCATTTAGGAAACTCACACCCAGTTCACCCGAGTGAGATTCAAACCTTGATTCCCCCGTCCTCTACAGTCTACCTCAACACGACTAGCGCGTTAGCCAACTACGCCACCGATGTGGTTTTGACGATCTCTTGAATGTGGTAAATATCTCTCAACAAGAAGGCTTGTACTTTTACTTAAAATTTTCCCTCATCATCCAGTTTACACAAATTGATACCATGACCAATTATATAATTCACTTAACCTATTTAAATTACTTCTCGCACTCGAGAAAATGAATTAGTTTACGATACCATGCGTTAATTTTACAAGTAAACAAAGCCATTTAAAACACATACCGAAAATGCTAGTGCAGCCTTGTTCAAGCTTTCTCCTACTCAAGTATACATAAGATGTATCGTACTTTATTCCAAAATATAATACATACAGACACGTTAATAGCCCCACACACATAAACCCATACCCATCCATTCATACATTACACAAGTGACTTTATACTAACGATTCTGGAAACTTCTTGAAAGTTAGCGAGCACTTACGTCGTCTTCAAGAGCCTAATTTGTTTTTTATTTCTGGAACTTAAAATATTTCAATTTGTGCTGGCGGGCCACGCAGAACGTACTTGGGGTACGCAAGTGGCCCGCGGGCCATGGGTTAGACATGTCTGTGTTACAGTATTAAATATAACAACATGAAATACAATATTGGTTGATTCTGGATGTTCATTTCTTGAGTAATATAAATAAACGTGTAAAAATAACTTCCCAGAGGGAAACTATCACCGAACGCTGTGGATAAATGAATCAACGATACTCTCACAGATTCCGTTAATCTGTGGGTTTTTTCTTAATACAGTAGTTCTATCTAACTTTCATAGAAATAACGGGCAAGCCCGAACTGTGCCAGTAATTAAGGGATTTAAAAATGTTCACCTAACCCGGACCCGAATTGCGCCAAGTCTAATTCAGGTGAATGAGGGGGGATGAAATAAACAAACACCAACACAAACAAGCTCTCGCCACGTCTTGTCTTCCCTCCCTTAGATAAAATAATGTAAAAACGCCCTAAGAGCCCCCAACAAGATCTTTATTAGCTTTTCTGACATAAGTCTGGCCAGTATTAACAAATTATCTCGGCAGCGGTAACTGGACAGATGTGTAATTGTTTTATTTTGGTTTGGGTTTTGTATGGACCGTGGATATTAACGATAATTATTGATATGGAAAGGATTTATAGTGAAAGAGGGAAATATCTGATTGTCTATAATAATTATACGTATCAACAGGTGAATCAATTGAATTTGACGAGGGAAGAGAGGTGGAGATGCACTAAAAAGGACTGTAATGCCAAAATATTCACACTTAATGGAGGAAATATTTTCTCGTGGATTGAAGATCAACACAACCACGAATCACTACTAGATCAAGAGTAGAACAGAAAATCCATCAGCAACGCAGTTAAGAGTAAAGCTGAGGCGATTGACGTAAGGCCTTTAAAGTTGATCGACAAAGAGGTGCCTACAGAGAAAAATCTATAAAAACACTGACCCGCAAGGATATAAAATGTTTCAGGAATAACAAACTGCCAAATTTGCCTAAATCTTCCGACGAAATTCAATTCGACTTAGATTCAATTGAATTAAATACTACTTTAGACGAAAACTTTTTGTTAAAAAACTAAAAAGAGAAGGGGATTGTGATATTTTCTTGTAAAGACAAGAAAAAGCAGAGCTACATTGACGCTATGAGAATCCTAAAGGACGAGTGCGAGAAGAGACAACTTCACCTTCAACCTTTATACATTGTGATTGATTTCGAGCAAGCACTCCATAAGTGCATCGTGTCAACATTTCCACAAACCAAGAGAGTAGGCTGTCGATCTCATTTGGTGCAAGTATAGTAAGCGAAACAATTTTATTTTACAACTTAACATAAATACTGCTATAATTTTTGACTTTATTATTATACTTTTCACTGATAATTTTTTTTTTTTGCATTACGTTTTACTACTTGTTTGAGTTATACCTTTATGTGCTAATTATAATATTGGGCTTTGGGATAAGATAGGTTGAATGTAGAGAAAGGGAATCCGAATTTGCCTGGAGGGAGAGTGGAAAACTGTTTAGGAAAAAACCACCTTCAGTTCACTCGACCAGGATTTGAACTCCAACTACCCAATCATTGGCTTAAGTAATTTGGTTCAAAGTGTATATCTGGGGAGTTTTTTAAATGATGAACAGAATTTTATAATTGATCTTAAAAAAAATTGAATAGTGGGCAGTTTACTAATGACTAATTTTAAAAGAATTTGAAATTTCTCAAAAATATCTTTAACAATTTTGATTAAAACATACATCTTGTGTATATTTAAGATGATAATTAATACTGTATATTTGGTTTTGGGGGCAAAGTCCTATTAGGGGTAGTTTACTGATGACTAGTTTTAAAAAATTCAAAATATTTTGAAATTATTTTTAACGATTTTGTTAATATATAGATTAAGCTCTGTGAGGTATGTGACCCTCAAAAATCCTTTGTATGACTTTTTTTTATTTATTTGTTATTATTATATTATAATTTAGCTTACATTTAGCTATTATTGACAATGTTTTTAATATGGAAATTTTACTGTGATGTTATAATGTTAGATTTTGTTTTATATGGTTAAATATAGTTAATTAAATAAAAAAAATTCACTTGTGTCCTTCTTACCACTAGCCAAAGCATTAATATTTGTTTACAGTCACAGTTGGCGCAATTCGGGTTCGGTCTTGGGAAGGGTGGTATTGGCGCAATTCGGGTCCAAGCTAAGTGGATTGGCGCAATTCGGGCAAGCCCGAAATAACTATTAAGAAAAGAAAACACAATTTTTGCAGCCAAAATTAATACTCTTTCAATATATCATTTCTATTATTTTATAGATATTGATAATATGTCATAATTGACAACAACAGATCACACGACTTGACGTATGAATAGATGAAAGTAGATCTATTATCTTTTTTTAGCTGTCATATAAGAAAGGCGCTTCCTATGGAAATTTTACTGTAGTATTTTTAACAATATAATTATAAACGAATTTTTATAAAGAGTAGGGATCAGTCGAATGGATTAGAGGAAATGCACCCACATTAGAATGAGGAGGGTATATTAAAACCACAAGTATAATCATAATTAGAAAATTGCCCCAGTGTACCCGTCTGATATTAGAACTTTCTTCTTCTTTTTCACCAGTAATCCAAACAATTTCGGGACTGACGCCTTATACCGTGTGACCATCTATGGGTTATTAATATTATTCGTAAGGTTGAAAATGGTTATTAGTCAGTGGTACAAGACTGTATAAATTAAAAGATATACAAAAAAATAAGAGATTATACAAGAGGAGAAAAGAATAAAGGATAAATCTTATTCCAGTTGAGTTTGAACAATAGAATTCATGAGGCCTTTCTACTCCGTAAACCAATTAAATTGTCATTTTATTTAAAAAATATACTATTCTCTCTCTTTTGTTTAATGTCGTTCTCTTTTACCCTCGTGCAGTTTTTAATTTCGTGATTTACACGGTCCGTCACAATGGCGTGTCCATTGCCTGTTAGATCGTGAAATATCTCACGGAGATGGAATTATGAGCGTCTGAGATGTTATGAATTACCGGCGTGACAACTTTCCCACACGAGATAAGTAAATATAATTACTAATCCCACTTCAAGCTTTTGAGTTGACAGACATGCACTTGATTAAGGGTGGATGGAAGGGGACTTGAGCTAAAGTTAGTAATTTTTTTTTCAGTTTTTCCGACATAAACATATTTTGGCCAAAATTAAACAAATATATTTTCAATATAATAGTACTGTACCTTTAGTTTAATTTTCCACAAATAATAATCTCAACTCAGCATTATAGGATCATTAATGGAGATTTTGACTAAATATATCAACAAACGATCATATTTTTACTTTCAGCAGATATTTAAAAATAAAATTGGGAATACAACATGACGGTGCATCAATTTGTTTGTATATTTTACAAATTCCCATGATTCAGTTGAAAGAAACCAAATTATTAGAAATTTAAATTAAGTTTATGATACACAAAAATCTTAGTAAGCTAACTGTTGTATACTTGACAGAAGGGTAAGGTTGGATGTTAATTATCAGATACTTTCGAAATACATATTTTACTGAAGGCTGGAAGGTAAAAAGGAAATAGAAGTGAACACTGAAAATACTACGTATATGATCACACAGAAAACACAAATTGGGGAGATAATTTAGATATAAATGTGAACAACAAATCATTATTGAGTTGGTTAAAGTGTTTAAATGTTTAGGAACAATTTTAGATAGCAATAACAATATGAGAATGAAATTTAAGAAAAGAATACAGTAGGGAAATGGATGCCACTACTTGGTCAGTAGGTGGTTGACAACTCCCCTGCTTTCAAAGAATGTTAAACTCAAAATATACAAAACAATAGTTTTACCGGCTCTCTATCTTTGTGAAACATGGCCGCTTACCTTAAATGACGAAAATAAATCTATGGTTTTTGAAAACAAGGTGTTCAGGAAGATCCTATAAGGTCCTAAAAGGGATGAAGATACTGGGTAGTAGAGGAGATCTCACACACTGATGAGTTACATATTCTGTACTCAACACAAGACTTTTTAGGATAATCAAGTTTCATAGATTAAGGTATACAGGACATTCAGCGTGGATGGTAGAGTATAAAACCATTTGTAGGATACTGACTGGCAACCACAATGGGAAGAAGACCATTGGGAAGTACTATAAGCAGAAGGAAGGTTAACCTGAAATAGATAGGGTGTAATGAGGTGGACTGGATAGAACTAGCTCAGGAAATGGTGTAATGAGGTGGACTGGATATAACTATCTCAGGAAATGGTGTAATGAGGTGGACTGGATAGAACTAGCTCAGGAAATGGTGTAATGAGGTGGACTGGATAGAACTAGACTCAAAATATGGATAGGTGGCGTATTTTTTAAATGTGGCAATGAACTCTCGATATCCGAATTCTATAGAGACTATTTGGCCACTAAACTGGGTGGTGTGGGTTTTAATCTCGGATTAGTGTGCATATACTTTATCCTACTATGTTTACCGCTCCTCCTACGCATAAATGTGGATACATTTATTTTAAATTCTACATTACAAATCCCCACCTTATTAGTTTAGTAATGCGAACATCCCAGACGGTGAATAAACACGGTGTACAAAACAATATAGATGAACTATAAGTGGTAACAGGTTTAGTGGTATGATGTTTAGCATTCCTAGCTTTGAATCGGCAGGCTGGGATTCGATAATTACCGTGTTCACTATGGGGCTAGCTTTCCCCATTTATATCGCTATCCTTTCTCCAAGGGAATGATGAAACAATACTATTAAAATTCACCCTCAACCTTAGTCCTATTTCCAGATGGTGCAAAAGATCAAGAAAATCCGTATCCTTAAATAATCGTCAAGTTTGGTCTCAAAGTGTTATCATAAATTTGAAATCCCGCAGGTTGAATTTTCCAACAGTGTGGTTCCCCATCTTTTTGTTTATTTGTAGTTTATTGAATTTTTAACGCTGGGCTTAGAATCATACCTAACGTATAGCTCTTAAAAAATATTGTATGGCTTACAAAGAGAAATCACCAATAAAAATACAACCGTTCACAATAAAATATTTTGATCAAATTCTGACTAAAAAGATTGTTTCTTATTTCTATAAGGTAGCCTAACATATTTTCTCTAGTAGAGCCAGCCTCTAAAATACTCATAAGTGTTATCTAGAAGAACAACGTTCATAAAATTGTATATTTTGAAACATAAAATTAAATTAATTTAAGCGGGGCCTCTACTATTAAGTAAAGTTTGGTTCGGTGTATAATGTTATACATATTATGAAGATGATCTATTAAAAGAAAAATCTTTTGAGTGACTACCATATTGAAATGTATGTGGACATATAGATACATTATGCACAGTACAGTATAAATATGTTGTTCAGCATAGGTTAAAAAATTGTCACTACCTAATTTCGTTAAAATTGGTCCACTGATTGGCCAGTTATCGTGAAACAAACATCCGTACACTAGACAAACAGACGAAATGCTTACTGGTTTAGTTAAAACAGGACTTCATTACACTTAGTAGATTATTATTATTTCATATTTTTTTAGCACCACGTCTTATTACCCGTTCGGATTATACGCCTATGTATTTGCTTACCTACTAATTACGGCAATAGTTTTAGGGAATAAGATGGTTGTATATATATATATAGATGAAGTGTACACGTATTTGCATGGAGGGATAGTGGAAAACTATTTTGAATTAACCATCCTCAGTACACCTGACTGAGATTCGAACCTCCATCTTCCCGCCATCGGCTGGCTAGTCTACTGACCATTCGGTCACTGAAGCTGGTTAAATTGTAATTTTTTTATTAGTCCATCCATAAACCTTAGCCAGGTATTAGGACTATGCAGTTGAGCCAGTCCTACCACGTTAATCTCACATTACTTAAAGACTAGTTATCTTTGATCCATGAGGACTGGTAAGGAAAAGATTATCTCAGAGTTGTGTGTCATGTCCACAATACAAAGCCGACTGGGTTGGTAAGAACACTTGAAACTGTTTTATTAACGCTCTTATCAAAGATACCCAGATGTGATTGAGAATAGAATTGATTCTTTTTTCTTGGTTATTTCTATACTGTCTAGGTACGAAATCAAGTCTTCTGATACAGAACTGGTCATTAAGATCACTAAGTCTATCATAACGGTTAAGTTGGATTGAAATCAATGGTGTCAGGATCTCTGATAAATACTAACTGTGTTGTGAAGGGAAGGTGACATAACTGGCATTCATAGCAAACAAAGCTCAGTCAGGCGAGTGGTGATAACATGTGACTCTTTCTCAAAGAGCCGGAACTCGCTTCTGGGTGAATTTAAGGGATCCGCCTCGGTGGGCGAGAAATTGCCTTGCAAACGTTCAGCTATAAAGCAATATTTAATCAGCGATGCGTGGTTTAAAATATGGTTGACGTTAGAAAGGAGTCGAAATATTCCAAAGTGCTCTTTTTCTTTAAGAATAATATATTTTGAGTTTTATGTGATATGCGATGTGGTTTCCTATTTTATCTTCAGACAAATCTCTGGTGTAATTTATTAAAATTCATCCTCTTACACCTTGTGACCTTAAGTTAGTCATTGGCTAATTGGTTAAAGTGTTTGACCATAAGTACAGAAAACCTTGGTTATAATCTGGGGAGGGGTTAACGATGATATTATATGTATGTAACTGTTTTTTCCTAGTATTAGAGATAAATATTAAGTGTCTTAGATTTAATGCGGAACAAGTATTACGTGTATTTGCTTTAATTAAGCTAGTTTTAAGTAGTGTAAACTATGAATTAATAGTCCATCTCAGAGCCTATTTACCGGGACACTAGATAAACGACTACTATCGAACCAGAAGTTGTATCGAAATGTGGTTTTCTGCAATATTGGAATAAATTTAATAATGTTTTCTTTAATTAATTGTATTTTGTAAACGATCGTAAAACTGTTTCACTGTTTTTAATCTCGGTGTTAGCAGAATTATAATTCAAATTCAGAAAAATGCAACAAGGTGAGACGGCTAGAATTTTTAAAAATGCACCACAATGTGATGTCTGGTCAGAGCTGTATTAACTACCTCCCTGGGTATTATTCGTGGAGTGAACCGGGCTCTTGTTTAGTACCAAGAACAAAACAATGACGTTCAAATCAGTATCCATGTCAGAGTTTAAAATTATTGATTCTTACATAACGTGGGCTTGATACTTTTCTAGATCCAGCTTGTCTCGTATGTATATTTACGTAAAATAGTCATTGAATAATAGTACAAAGGCCCACATTATTGTTTATGGATTGGCCAAGTCAGAGAGAACACTTATGATTCACAATCACACGCTATATTTTAATATAAATTTACCGGAGACATATCACGCAAGAGGAGAGACTGCTCCATCGCGTGGTGATTCATGTGTTTGATCTATACTCTACTGTATCGACTTAACATGTTAAAAATGCTAAGATATCAAAGAGAAGAGAGGCTATTAGATAAATTTATACTTGTACGTATTTCATGATAATCTCTACGTGGGTCCTCACTTTACGTGGATATATTTCTGAACAGGCTATGATTCACCAAAGAAAGAATTCTTGTGACAGCTTGAGGATATATTTCGTATTTATCGTGGTCATTTTTTCTGTTTGATATGCCCCACGTCTTAATGTCTGCTTGGGATATTCTCATATTTACAAATAGGATGAGGAAGGCGGAATTCAGTGGGAAGGTATAATTTAGAAATATTTACCAATATTTGCGTGGAGGAAGAATGGTAAATCACGTAACGCTGTGGAGAGGTGGGGAGAGATGTGGTATCTACTGTCAACATGGCGTTACATGTGGGAGGTTAGGATGAATCCTAATTCAAAGAAACCACAGATCTTATACTTAGTGTTTAAAGTTTAAAAAATAATATTATTCTTCGTGGTTTCACCGTTTATAAAGGTACTTGTTTCTGAGTTGTATTAAATCTGAGACACACTTTTAGTGTGTATCAAAAGCTTCCCTCGGGAATAATTATATTTTCATCTGATGAGAAAAGATATGTAACACAAGTTAGAAGGGGTGTAATGGGGGTGTTAAATGAGAGATGGGGGTAAAAACATATAATAATAAAGCGTTACGTGGTTTATGGTTTAGGCTCCAACCTAAGTAGGCCTACTCGTAGCGAAGATCTGAGCAGATATCCGGTTACTGCAAGTTCAAGGTTAAAATTATTTCTGTTTTCATTGAATTTTTTACTCTCCGTGTGATTTATCAGTTATCACTGTGTTTTATCCGTTATCACAGTGTTTTTATTCCATTTCTTTTCCGTGTTTTAGGATCACATTCTCTGACACCACCAAAACTATTTCAAACCCATGGATTAGGTCCTTAAATAACCCACTTGTTAAAATAAATTAACTGAAAAGAAATGGGTCTTAAAGTCAACTATTTATATTTCATGATAGTTCATCAATTAATATGTAGGCTTATTCATTAATAATAAATATAATCAAAGCATTTAAAAACATATTTCATTGTCCTATGCTCATAAAGCTAACAAAACCAATTATAGATTATTTAAATAATAACAAATAGTGAAAGATAGTTTCGCACAGAGCAGAACCAAAACTGCCCACTGGGACAAATTAGCAGGGACAACCTCTCTTTGTTTAAATACCCCTATTGTTTTTGGATTAGCGTTACTTAATTCTGTGGAGTGTGGACAGTGATGGAGAATATTATTAGGTCCACTTTATGAAGACACCCTTAGGTAGTCAAATGGTCTAAGGTAGGGATTTTAAAAATATCGTCCATGGATTCCAGGTGGTCTATCGATGGGATTAAGTAGGTCTGTGAGCCAGACGCCAAAAACTACATACACTCGAGTAGTCACCACGTAAGTACATCTATAAATAGTTTGTCATTAATAAGACTCACAAACACCCAACCTGCCATTCAGAAGGACATCTAGAAACAGTTTGTCATTGATAAGACTCACAAACACCCAACCTGCCATTTAGAAGGACATCTAGAAATAGTTTGTCATTGATAAGACTCACAAACACCCAACCTGCCATTCAGAAGGTCATCTAGAAACAGTTTGTCATTGATAAGACTCACAAACACCCAACCTGCCATTCAGAAGGACATCTAGAAACAGTTTGTCATTGATAAGACTTACAAACACCCAACCTGCCATTATGGTGGTTAGAAGATTGGCTGACAACCATGTGTATGGATGTTCAGAGAAGTATCTGTTTCTACAATGGGAGCTTTGTTTTGTTTGCTACCACATATCTTTGTGAGGTGGGGTTTTCAGCAATTACTGCCATCAAAAACAAACAATAGAAATAGATTGGATGTAAGAGATGACCTCTACTGCCAATAAATACTCCATGATTTCAACTTATTATTCAAGAAAAACAACAGCAACCTTCTCATTGAATTTTGTTTTTTAGGTGAGTTAAATTTCTCTTTTAAGTTCCACAATTTGGATTTGTTTCACTTTCATTCAGGAATTGACCATTATTTTTTGAATAAAAAGGGAAAGTGAGAGATATGGTTTTGTTTGAAAGATTATTTTATATTATGTCATAAATGAATCATTTTCTACTGCAATAAAGTAAACTGTATGTAAAATCTTGTGTGGATGTATTTACGTGCATTTTTATGGGGATGGGGTTCGTTACATTTTTTCAAATTCTCATAGGGGTCCGTGGTTCAAACTAGATCAAGAACTATTTGTTTAAGGCATCACTTACGCAATATACTGGACTATAGTTAGCGGGGATATTGGAATTCGTTCCCAGTCGGGTGTACTGAGGTATGAGGTTGTTTTTCTGTAATGGTTTTCCACTCTCTTTCCAGGCAAATGAGCGTACACTCCCTTTAAATTCAACCTCCCTCATCCCCAACACATTTTCGTAGTTAATACATATCTGACTGTGTAAGCCAATAGGGTGGTAAGACACGGTGCTAAAAAAAAAATCTGACCCGCCTCAATGGCGTAGTTAGCTAACTCGCTAGATTCATGTTGATCTTTACTGTCGAGGACGGGGAGATCGAGGTTCGAATCTTTCTCAGGTGAACTGAGGGTGATTTATCCTAAATAGTTTTCCACTCCCCCCTCCACGCAAATGCGGGCTCAATCCCTCTATATTCAACCTTCCCAATTTCGAACCCATTAGAATAGTAAATATTCTTATAATCGGAATGGGTAATAAGACGCGGTGCTAAGTAAGTAAAATAATCTGCTGACAGGAAATGGAGTAGCTGCATATTTTCGGTCAGTACTCGAGTATTTGTGTGAGGTGTACAGTTAGATAGCTCGCCGGCTGATGTATGAGTTATTGATGCCTCGCTGGCTCGGTCGGTCACGCATGACTGACACTGCCAGAGCATGCATGACTTGGGAGGGACACGAAATTGAACACAAGTTCGCCCCGTGTTCAACGGAGCGAGAAGGTGTTAAGATGCTACATCCAATATTCTCTGGTAATAATACTTCCTGCAAGCGTGAATACACACATCGGGACATACAAACACTTTTCCGACAATTGTTTTCTTAGGAGATCTTTTTTAAAAGCTCAAACGTGATAAAGCGATTAAAAAAAACTGTCTTTTTTGTGATCTATGGATCTAATAATTTATTATTCTTTGTATTTATATGCAAACAATATATTTTACTTTTTGACGTCTTGTTAACCACTAGTTTATCAGATTTTCAGTTGTTGAACTGATATTAGACTTTCACGAGTAGTTTGAACAGGAAATTTATGACACTGTTCAAGTATTGTGAATATTTTATTTTAGAAATACAAAAATTATAAATAAATAAATTATAGAATGATTAATATAGGAGCAAAGTTGATATATTATATTAGGTATGTACATTTATTTATCTAAATTCTTCTAATCATTTATCTCCATAGACTAATTACATTTATAGCTAAGTAGCCCAGCAAGTTTTTTTAATTTCTAAGTATCGTTTAATTTTAAATAGCTTTATGCTTTATATTTTTAATTCATAATATACCGTATAGCTCTTACAATAGCTGTTTTTTGACCATGTCAAATAACTTAAAGATACTCAAGTAAATTAGTTTAAATGTGTGAAACAAATTGGTAAAATTATTATTTTATTTGTTTTAAGTGTTGGCCTACAATAGTAACAAGGTATATTTTACAATGGATACTTTAGTTCCAGAAATGATAGGCTAGGAGAAACTCAAACAAGCAAGAAAACTGACTGTAATCATCAAAGTAAGTGCCTGTACTTTTCATATTTGATCAATATTTGTTAACTTATTCAAAGGTAGTAGTGTGAGAAAAAACAAAACAAATAGGCTCAAACGTCACATTTGTAGTGTGAAATATAAATAAATAAATACATTAATATTGGTGCTATTATTATAAATATTTTGTACATTAAAAAAAATACTAGGACATAATTTTCAAAGTAGCTAAATCTGGACCAACATACTTAAGGGCACGATTGTAGAAGACCTACATTTTCGTATTTTTAAATAAAAGAAAAGTAATGCTAAGCAGATCTTATAAATTAACAAATCAAATTAGCAAAATAGAATATTGAATATGGTTTATAATATAAAGTTAAAATTAAATCTTTGAATTTTTAAAATAATATTATATTACTGGGACCAAACATTTTCTCAGTAAACTAGATTCTCAGTATGTTCTTTAAATTTAACTTTTTCATTTTATCTCATAGAAAAAATATTGGTAACATTAAGTCAAACATGTATGCGTAGTCAATTTTCTTTATTTAATTATAAATAGAAACACTGGAACAGCCTGTAAACTCTTGAACTTAGGTTGCAATAAATGATAGTAATGCAAATAAAATATCATAGACTCTCACACAAACAATTAGCAAATGTATCATATAACCCGAATGGGTAGTAAACCGCTATACTAAGAAAATATTAGTAGATGATTATAAAAAAAACTTAGATTAAACCAGGCCCATCTACCTCTTGTTAGATTCTATATTCTTCCTCTTTTTAGATACATTACAATTTACATGGGCAGAGCTTTATCTGAGATATAAAAGTTACCAGATCTACCTTAACTTATTCATACTTCAACTAATTTGACTTGAATTAATCACTCTGGTTAGATAGATATTATCATCACCTATAAAATAACACTAACAATATATTGTTGACACCCAAAATTATTTGTATTTTCTAAAAGTATCTTGCTATTAAAATCCAATATGATTACAAAATTTCCCATGTTGAGATATTACTCAATATTTCACAGTGTGTAGAGGATGGCATCCTCCAGTGCAGCCAAAGAGAAACAGATGTTGTTATTTTAGGAAGAAGGTAAAGGTTTATCGCACCCATTGGGTCATCACCACTTTTTTTTATTATCTTGTGCAGTGGAGCTATTATTACCTTTGTGTTTTTATCAGGTGCAAATAACAGTGTTTACACTAACCCGGGTCGTGTTTAACCCGCCGATGAGGGTGTCGCGTCGCGGTACATCAACACGATCAACTGATAGCGAGCGTTCTCGTCTCTTTACGACATGCTCAGGACCTTCCGTGATGGACGCGGCTGTCATGAAGATTCGCACTCCACACATCACTACTCATGTGGCCTAACAGACTATTTTAAACTAATTATGTTGAGACTAGGAAGGTATAATTTACATAAGATGTGCTGATCATTGGCTGGAAGAACGGGAAAACATTTATAAAATACCCTCTGTAGTTCAAACCCCGACATCCACATCACTGTAAAGCCTACCTATACGATCCTGACGAATAGTCTGCTTGCTCATCTGTCCAGGGCGTATAAATAAACACTTAATTGAAACTATAGTTATATGGCTCAAATTAAAATGAATAAAAATATGTCTCGAATTCAATGGTTCGAATTGTCAACGTTTACGGGTGTGATTATACATATTATTATACATATTATTATTATTATTATCATTATTATTATTATTATTATTATTATTACTCAGCTTCGTTCTTTTATTCAATTATTTGATATATTGGTGGTATAATATCATGGTCTTAATTAGTATGTAAGTTGATAACCGATATAAACTATTTGTATGGAGGTATACATAGTAAACACTAAAAGATATATGTTTAAAACAAGCTTTGAATAAAAGCATATCAGAGATATTTACAATAGTGCAACCCGATCTACTTTTGATGTTTGTTGTAACCACTTGAAACTTATTTTCCTGGACTCAAATCAAATATTTCAAGAAAAGGGCGACTGTCGAATTAGCAGACATAGGTCTACTTTGATAATTTTAGTATTAATAACAGATACAATGCAAAAATCGATACATACAGGGTTTTATAAAAGTGGATTGGCCTTTTAATGAAAATTTAAATTCATAGTTATGAAATGTTCTTTGAAAAGGTTATAAGAGAAATTAAAATATCCAAAATAGTGATGTATAAATTGAAAAATGAAGATCTATTGTAACCTTCATCGGTAGACAAAGAACTATTATGTTCAACTCCTGCAACCAACTGAGTTTCTGGTAATAAGAAGGTCAGGGTTTGATTCCTTACTGGGTGTACAGAGGGATGTTATACCTAAATGATTAGCTATCCTCCCTCCATACAAGTTTCAGTACACTTCCTCCAAACTCTACGTTTTTCTATCTCTACAGATCTAATGTAAAAGTCGGGTAGCTCTACGAGTACTAAAACATTGCTTACACACACACACACACACACACATACATAATATATATATATGTATACATATCTACAAAAATATCTTATATACTTTGTATTTTATGCAAAATCATTACTTTTCTTCATCTCAGATAAAATTCATTTCATTACTGAGCCTCTTCCATTAAAGTATATCTCTATATGTATTATTTATATCACTCTACTAGATTGATACCACAAGCTGAATTCAAAACAATCATCATTTTACCACTGCTAAATGTTCGTTAATGCAACGAAGCAATGAAAGGAGAAAAAAATGTAGGAGTTTAGTTTTGAAAAAGATCTCGTCTTCGGCTAATTACATGTAATCCAGAACTAATTTAAACCTATTAGCTATACCACCATTACGTACAGCTACAACAGAATGTTTAACTTGTTTCTGCTATTAAATTGTACTTACTACACATGAAATATAAACTTTAAACATACAAAAGAGAAATCTAAAAATGCATGCACCTTTTTTTATGGACGCATAACACGTTAATTTTATACGCCCATTCCAGTCATTTCTCATGGGTGGTCTGGATTCTAGAAAAAAATATTTACTTTTATAAAAAAACAAACACGAATATATTGACATTAAACCAAGATTTATAAATGTGTGAGTGTCCTTTTTCAATAAAAATTAAAAAACTCTAAGACAAGGCGTTTGTTTCATGATAATGAGATTGCAAGTTTAAAAAAGAGAGGGTTGAGATAATTTTTATTGTTTCCTTTTTTTAACCCTGTCCAAAAGAGTGTTTTTTTTCCTCCATTTTCTTCGTAACCATTTAGTTTGGATAGACATTTATAGTGTGTGTGATTTACTTCATTGGTATACAGGTTAAGCTATTTTTTATTCGTGGATCCACACCCTTGTGACATTATGGCACTTTGCACCGAAACAATTAGGATCATATATTACATTTGTTTCTTTTCGTGGCTGTAAATTGAATTAAAGAAAAGTCTGGTAAGCATTTGGGTGTGGGCTCCATTTTGACTCGTACTAGAAAGAAAGGGTCCTAGCACTCGTTTTAATAAAATAATAACCAATGAGCTATGATTTACATATGTCCAAAGTGGTTTTGTTTTGTTTTCAAATAGGAAAAACTGAAACTTGTTGATAAATGACTTAAACTTGTTTCTTAAACACATATATTTGCATGTATAAGTGAGCTAATGTAAATTAATAAAACAATTTACAAATGTCTGTATTTTTTATTGTGTATGTAAGTCTGTCTGAATTGAAGGATAATAATATTAGATCCAAATGAACCATTTACAACTTTGATGAGAGTTTGTCACGGAAGTTATTTACATACATTTTTAATCTGGTTTGCGTGGAGTAATGAATTATAAATACGTTTTTAAATATTGCTCGCAGAGACTATATTTTATTTTTAGTAACACTTTAAATGATTTGAAGCAAATAAATGTTTATCAATATGTAAAGTACAGAATTTTATTAAATTAACCATCTGTTTTGGCAAACAGACTAAACACCAGGCTAATGTAGTCTGGGTTTTAGGTGACTGTGAGGTCGGGATTATAGGATTATAGTCGGGTATACTGAGGGCGTTTATCCTAAATGGTTTTTCAATCTCCTTCCAAGATAATTTGGGTATATTTCCTTCAAATATTCCTACTCTCTACCCTACTAGCGCAATTAAAACACGTATAGCTTGACCGTTTAGTAAGATAGGTTAAATAATAATAATAATAATAATAATAATAATAATAATAAAACAATGGCTAGTTAGAAATCGAAAAAATGACATTACATTAAAACAAGATTATTATAATTTCAAGCCGGTAGCTGTGTAAACAATATTCATAAAATTAACACGAAATATGTACACTACAAGAGGAATTCTACTATACTTACTAACCACAGACTGGAAACAATTGATGATGGAGATAATGTAGGAACCAATTAGTAATTTAAAATGGATTTAAAATCATAATTGTAGTGTCAGAATTTATTTTCAAATTACCTATCAGGCATGTGTTTCTAGTGAATGGCTAGAAATTAGAATATATTATTTAACTTATATTTAAACAGAAAAGGTGTTTAATTTATCACTTTCGCTACATTAGCGTTCTTTTAGTTGATAAACATTTGTTAAGGAACTGACCTAGCCCTCGTATTCTAAAATAAATACAAGTTTTAAATAAACATTACGTGTTTAATATCACATAAATAGAAAATTAAGCTCACTTAAATATTATAAAACATTTTGTTTGGAGAAAGTTGATAGTAAGATAAAAGTTTTTATCTGAATTTTGAATAACTCTTTAAATCTGCCTTATTTAATACGAGCAATAATTACGTAAGTTTAGTAATCTAAAACTACCTTTTAACTCGTAAAATCTATTTAGTTGACGATAGTGTTTCTAAGTTACTGTTTTTTCATATTTTTATAGTGAAACAAGCGATTTATTTGATCTTGATTGAAAAAAATTATTAAAATCATATTATTACTGGTCAACATTTATGTCGGAAAGCATGGGCAATAAGTCAGCTCAATAGATTGATTAGCTACTTACCGTACAATAATGACTATAATTTTCATATGGTCCTTTTTCTTTGTAACTGGCACATCGTAAATTATGATCAGAAATTTTCCCGATTGAAAGATTTATTAAATTATAGGTGTGAAAATAGAATTCAGGCTTACAAGTGTGAGGAGAAGAAGTTTCGTTCAATTCACGAACTACGTGGCCCAAAAACTTGGTCTGGACCTGCCTGTACAGATCTTGAGATATAAACTTTTATTCGACAGAAACTTTTTAAAAAAGAATCACAGAGATCTATTATCAAATCGTTAGTTTGTAATTTTAAATTATTTAGAAATTTCTTTGATGAGTAAAATAAGATTGAATACTCTTTAATTAGGAAATATGCACAAGCAAAATCGGTAAAATATGAGGTCGTTTCATTAATAATATATTTATAATCAACGGTCATACCTCAAGTTTTTTTTTACTATTTATTAAATATTTAAAAATCAGGTGTATGGACCAAACTATAAGATAGATGTGGTAAAAAAAAATATATATATATATCTTAATATATATAATTCTTCTGTACGTGTGTATGTCACTGAACTCCTCCTAGACGGCTGGACCGATTTTGATGAAATTTTGTGTGTGTGTTTGAGTGGGTCCGTGGATGGTTTAGATTCACAATTGGACCCGGTAGGTGGTGCTGCAATCGGATTCTAGGAATTTATTTTTATTTTTTAGGGACCTTTTTTNCAAATTTGGCAAAATTGAGATTTTATTATTTTTAGACTTGTGGGTAACCCACAAATTTGGCAAAATTTGTGGGTTACGACATATTGCCATTTCATGGACGATATATATAAATATATTATATTTTAAAATTATTTTAAATCTTAAATCCTAATGACAAATAATATTGAGTGTATTTCATTTTCTTTAGTTTAAGCCCAAGGTTAATTTAGAGACTTAATCTAATACATGTGGGTTAATATGAAGAAGGGATAGTCAAACCACAGTGATTATTCACAAGTCCGGCATAGACTTTCTTTCCTTATTACTCCCCAGTGTAACCGAGCATGATTCAGAACACGGACTCACCATCGATATCGATCCAGTTTATTAAGAGCCTGCCACTTTAGAAAACTTGTGGGTGAATGCTGTGTATTACAAACCTAAACTACAATCAAATATTCGTCGTAAGAACTGTTTAGAAAATACACTTACAAATATTTGTGATCAACATTGATCTTTGTGACTAGTTCTATCTTATAGTTATTGATAATGTTTCTCAAAAGTGACGGTCTCAGATCACATGACCCAACATATGGATCCGGGATATTATATTTAATAACTTTTATAGCTGTCTTATAATTTTCTTCCAATTAAATGGGATTGTGTCAATTTTACTCCCAACTAAAAAATAATAATCTGAAGACATAATAGTTCCCTTCGAATGTCGCTACAGTATTGTGCAACAACATAGTCTGGCCAGTCGATTAACCGCGACCCCGGGTGCCCTGTGGCCTCAGTTATGTCCTTTCATTTGCCTTTCCCTCATGTCTGAGGAACGTCCTTACGTAGAAACCACGTCCACTGGCCAACTTCTTATCATCAATAATAACGGTGATTATTGTCCCAACACTGACCTTTCTCACAAAATGTCGCAACTTTCATCCTTGCCACGACTTGACCCTTGGTCCAATCCGACAAGACCCTCCCAGTAGACGGTGGCTTCCAGGAACCAGATGTGTGCCAGATATCTATTAAGGGTTATCGCTCTTGTCGTTACCATCAATATATTGAATCAATCAGCTGTACCTAGAATGTCATGATCAACCTAGATGGAGAAAGCTAACAATTATACAATTAGCTGTACATGAACTGCGGAGCTTGGTAGATTGAAATGATCTATTGGTCACAAATATAGCAGCAACAAGGATCTTATTCGTAAATTTGAGAAATTACAGTAGAGCACGAGAATTGAACCCGCGACTCTTGACTTAGCATGTCTGCACCCTATCACTGAGCTACCCCGGGTTCATCCCATGCTCAGGGTAGTTCCCCAATAATAATTTAAGGCAGAGTCTGTGATGGACCTTACCCATTTTAATAAGTATCTAAATGAGGATTAAGTCTTTAACGTTACTGGTCAGACACTTTAGCACGGTTATTAGCGCTTCTGTGTTCTTGGGTAGGAGACCAGGTTTCAATTCCCGGCATAGCCAAAACATTATCATCATGTAAAGTCTGGAATTACTTGTTCAAAGTGACTGACCTATGGTCGTACGAGTGAATTTCGTAGTTGTACTGAGGTTAAGTTTATTTTAAAGTCTTATGCTTATAAAATCAGCTGGTTCTTAAATCGAATATTTAATACTCCCCATAGAAATTTCTTGTTGCGAAAGCATTCGTAGATTTCTAGTGATTCAAAATTTACAACAGTTCTAAAGACTATAGATCCAACTTGTGTCATACGTTTCAGCAACATGTTAAGAGCCCATCTCACTGCTGATTAAACAGGGTATTAGACATGATTACGTTTGAACCAGAAATCGCACTGGAATTTTATGTTCTGTATTCTTCACTTGACAACAGAGAATTTGAGATTAGTTTATTATATGTTGATATTTTAGTTATAATTTTCTTAATATATTTAAAAATTACTATAAAATAGGTTAATTTTTCAAAATCTCACTGTTTTCTTAAGTACTATGCGGAAAACTTCACTACGATGAGGAGCCTGGTATGAGCTGTATTAACTACCTAAGTTATGTACTATCCGGGTTGTTGTTTGGGCTCTTGAGAACCCGGATAAGGTTAAGAAAACAGTTAGGGCTCGGACAACCTTAAGCTGTGAAATATATATTCCCTCCAACGCCAACAGATGTGAGCAGGGGCCACGTCTTCCAAGGCATCAATTGTGGTGAAAATATCTCCATCCATCGCGCAGAAGAACAGACGGACGAACCACCTCCGACTCAAGAAGAACAATGGCCCGCTGACACCTTTAAGACCTTACCTGGACCGAGTCCCGTGAGAATCGGGCCCATGTGGTCGTTGAAAATACAGTATGTGTGGCGAGATAAATATGTATCACTCCAAACTGTTCGTTTTAGATATTCCGTGAGTTCTTAAACAAAGGTGTCCGAAAGTTTACAATAGAAATGTTCAGTTACTCGAACAAATATATTTGGCCAAGGTCGGTTGGAAGGAAGCTAGTGTTTGGATTTTTTTTCTGTTTTTATTACAAAAAACATATTTCGGCCAAAAAAAAATATCATATTTCTGCTGTATAGGGTTGACTTTTGTGCTCTTGGGGTAAGTTCTCTCCCTAGAACACGATGTTTGTAGGTTCACATCTAACTGGGGTCAACGGTTTGTTGTCTAAAAATAAGGATACGTAGCACAACCTCCCTCAGAGGGAAAGTAAAGCCGTTGTTCCCATGTCAATTGTGGCGTGCAAAATAACCCTGGAATATATCCTGGAATATATTTTAAAACACCTTTCCCGGCAATATTGGAAGGACCTTTTTCTCTGGCTCATAGAAATTCTTGTGTCCTAATATAATCAGTCGCGTCATAAAGTTCACGTTATTTATTTCAAAGAAATAAATAAAAAATAAATTCATTAGCTGTATTCAGTTTAATTTTCTACGTTTAGCAATCTCAACAATTCTTGAACATATGTCATGGGCATTATATCATTTTATCAGGACTTTTATAAATTAATGACAAAGTTTCTTGTCAAATACCATGAGGCTCATGACAAGTATTCAAGAATCAAATAGCCAAAGCTATTATTTATGCTTTTAGTGAGGATTACTCCATCTAGATATCATATTCTGAAAATTTAAAAATAATATATAGTTAGATTTATCCTCACTAAAAGCATACATAATAGCCTCGGCTATTTGATTCTTAAATATGCAATCCCTTACAATTATAATAATTGTACAATTGGCAGCAATAATCCAACTACCGAGTTTAGGGTGGCTGCGTTAGCTCGTGATCTTAATAAAATCACACATTTGTAGCCGACGATTTCCACACTTCCATCATAGATTCTGCCTTAAATTATGAGTGAAGAATGACCCTGGGCACGGGACGATTCCTGGATAGCTCAGTGGTTATCGCATTGGCGTACTGAGCCAAAGGTCACGGGTTAGATTCCCGTGTCCAGGTGTCGTTTTTTTCAATTTTAAGAATAATATATTAAAGAGCTTTTTAGATTACAATACAGTAGCGTCCCGATTATCTGACCTGAAAGGGACAGACGGGTGATTGGATAGCTGAAATGTCGAAGAGGCAGCGCAACTTTTCCGCCAGTCGCACTATAGAAGGACGTGCGAGGTGATATACGTGCTATATTAGCTCCCAGTATTCTAGCTAATGGTTGAGGAGTTGAGGGACTCCCCGCGGATAACCTCTCAGTGCTCCCCGTAGTCCGGAGATCACGACACCATGCTTCACCCACACACACACACACTCACCACATTTCCGCATGGTTCAGTGCCCACGAAGCTCCACTTGCAATGTCTGTATGTATCCTCTACCCATGGTGAAGAAGACGGTGATCTATTGAAATATAGTCTGCTTGCTATAGAGGTAACCTCCCATAATTTGGTATTGTGCACCACATATTCACACTGATGTCGCAAGGGGGAGGAAAGCCTCTGCGTTGAAAGATATTGGATGCTTTTTTAATGAATTTACGAATCAACCCCCACACATCCGACAGGAGTTGAAACCTCTAGCTCAACTTCACCGGCAAATTAGACAATATGAGACTGATGCCTCTGTTTACAATTTCATCAGATTTATGAAAGCACAGTTAAATGTATATTAGAACACATGTTAGTAGCTTAGATACCAAGTTCAGTGGCTGAATACTCTAAGGCGTGTAAGAAATGTCTGCTGAAGACAGGCTGATTGCGTTTTGCGCCACAGTTGGGTCTGAGAGTGGTTTTCCTGAATAGTTCCCCACTATCCTTCCAAGCAAATGCGGGTAAACTAGCTCTCAAATTATACCTTTCTCATCCTACTCTATTAGAGTAATTATCATATCCGAGTATAACCTGAACAGGTAGTAAGACGGGTATATAAAAAAATAGATTAAATCCATCCAAATCAACAGATTATGTTGAAATTAATATCAGGATAAAACATGTATTGATTTATTTTTACATTAAAATATATTTTGTAAAATATAAACTGTCAAGTCAGGTACTCCATTTATCGATCAGACTATATTATTTCTTTATTTTTTTGCTGCCATGCCAGTATAAAAGTGAAAAACTTATTACTATCATCATAAAATAAAACCATGATTATTGATAAAAGCTGTGTCACTGCATGATCAAATCAAATATTCTTATATTTTTATCATCATAAATGTCTTACCTGATGCTGTGATAGTGATTATTTTCCTGACAGTATGGATTTATTTAATATAAAAATTATAATTAATGTTTAAAAAAATATAGACTGGAAAGCATATCAGTTCATTCGACGTATAATATTAATAAAGCAGGCGGAGCTAGGAAGGAATACTACTATCGTTATTAGACGGTAATCAAACATAATTAAGGTCATTTAGTTAGAGCTCAGGAGATATTTACCTATTAGATGGAGATTTGATTCTTACTCGGACGTTGAAGTGAATCAGTCAACTATTATCAACCCTGAGATAACATGGGAGATAAAGATGCTGCAGGTAAAAATAAAAAATAACAGATACGTGTTGGACACAACGATTTAAAATTTCAAGACGTTTAGGTCTAAATTTTTACTTCTAAGTTCAATCAAAACCTTATGTCAAATCTTGGATGCCAAAAGTTTAAATTAAATGTCTTGATTAATTCAAATATGATGTAGCTAAAATAAAAATATTAATAAATTCTAAAAGAAAGAACTCCAAGAACTGACCAAAATGTGTAGTAAATCTCTTTTTTCCAAACTGAGCTGTTAGGGAGCTTTACTAGAATTTTAAGAAAGCCCGATTTTACAGAGAGTGGTGTCTAGAAAAATGTAAATTTTTGTTGATGCTTGTTTGTACTAATTTACTACCCACCATATAGATGTACATTATATAGTTTAGTTACCATAATAAGAAAGCTTAAGGGCATATTTAAAATAAATATGATATCAATTATTTTAAACAAAACATTTATGTTAAATTTGCAGAATATAGGCATCAACTGTTTAGCGTTATAGTTACAGTATAATGGTTTGGCCTAAAAAATAAAAATAAAAATATATATTATAACGATTTGATCTGACCAATTTCTTCCTTCTTGTTTATTCAATCATATTAATTCCAGACTCCAAGTTATATTATTTTGCAATTCGGTTCATTATAAAAGCCTTATTTAAAAAAAATTACACTTGAATATCAAATTATATTTAACAGATTTACAACACAGTAACTTGTCTAACCTCTCCCAAGTTTTTATCAATTGTTGAGAGTTTTATTTCAACCAGACTGTCCCCCTGGTCGCGGGGGGTACATATAGGGGGGCTATTGGGGAGGTAAGTGATGGTATGAAAATTAACACCTCCAGTTGGTAGACCTGTCTGAACACCACGGTGAATTATGGGTCTCTCACCCCATATCGTTCGCCAATACTTCCCTATTGTTGTACATGTGGCCAGCTAAGAAGTCGCCCCCC
>CABFWB010000891.1:201021-211324 GCA_902151455.1 Timema bartmani
GTTCCTCTGTCTCTTATTCCCCTCTAGGTTTGTATAAGAGGCAGGCTAAGAAGTCCGCCCCCTCCCCCCCCCCCATCCCCACATCTACTTGAATTATACAGTTTAACGTGGGTAATTTTCAAAACACGTAACCCCGTGTATTCCGCCTTGTTAGACTGCAGCGAGTACAATTTTTGATGACGGATCATTTACTCCTAAAACCAAAAAGGTGTTTTTATTTCTTCTTCAGAATGACCAGCCTAAAACAATTTAAATATTAACAAATTTGATTTAGGTCTAATCCTAGACTTTAAATATTCATTTTCTTTGTTTGATAGTCAAATAAATAAGACCAAACACAAAATAACTTCAATGTAAGACTATTTAAAACAATATTTTCAAAATGGCTTCAATATATACATATTATCTTTATTTAAAAAGGAAAAGCAATCATCTCCCATACTTTTCAGTTCATTCAGAACATTTTATATGATAATAATATAGATTTTTCAAATGTTTCTCGGTCAGATCATTTGACCAGTGGATTTCTCAATTAGTTCTCTAATATGTTAGTTCTAATGTGGGCTCTTAACAGAATAATCTCCAACAAAAATCACTAAATAAGTCATTAGTGCCGCTAACAGCAATGGTTTGTATCCAATGGTAGTATGAGGAGAACCATTAGTTACAATCACAGTCAGTGGAAGACATATGTATGGCCGAATATGTTTGAGTTTTAAACAATTCACTAGATTGCTCAGTTGGTAGAACATTGGAGCGTTGATCTAGAGGAATGGTGCCCTAAATTCTGTAAGGAAAAATATTAAATGTATACTATAACACTTATGTCAATACATTGTGTGTATAAATAGGGCTGTATTATTTCAAGAGCCAAAATATAATTATTATTATATAGCATAGCCAACTAAATTTAAATACTATTTCATATCTAGGGCCTACTAGGCTTTATTGACTTTTACAAACCTTTTTTATTACAACTACTTTTTTGTAATTAAAAAGTTAACTTCACATGCCAGCGTTATTTTTATTTGGAAGATAATGAGTGTAGTGTATATTTTATATTATAATCAAACCATTTGAGGGATTGATGACATTTAAAAAATCAGCTGTAATATGATTATTCACTTCGCTAAAGAAAGATTAATATCAGAAATATTATCCAGATGATTACTATCAGCTTCAAAAATTCTGCTAAAACGCATTCATTACAAAGATACTTTTTTTTAGACATAATCTCTTTTCAGTGGCCTTAGTAGTTTTTTCACTGGTTCTGACATGGCTAGTATCATTTATTTGGATTTTTCTTGGTGAATACTACTACTACTACTACTACTACTACTATTACTACTACTTTGACATTGACCTTATGAATAATACTCTTTAGCGTTGAATTGGGGAAACATTCTTTCCTGGCTTGAATTTGTTGAGTAATACATCCTCGAATTTGATCCGGCTCTTCTTATCTGGCCGTAGGATGTTTGGCACATTTACCCCGAAAAGTGACCTTTTTGGACCAATCTATACAGTTTGGCACAGTATTATTGGGTAAATGGGAGTTATTTTGGACCAACCGACATACACTGGCTATAGAAATGTGAACCAGAAGTAAACAAACACACAAGGTAGGACTGGCTACCAGGTGATTTCACAACTGTGCCAAACGTCCTGTACCAACCTGGTCCAAGCAACCCGTGTATTTCAGCTAGGATAGTTCTAGATTGCACCAAACGTCCTGTACCAACCTGGTCCAAGCAACCCGTGTATTTTAGCTAGGATAGTTTCAGATTGCACCAAACGTCTTGTACCAACCTGGTTCAAGCAACCCGTGTATTTCAGCAAGGATAGTTCCAGATTGCACCAAACGTTCTACGTGCCGTTAACTTTGAATAGTTCTTTCGGTTTGACCTAACGGATAGTACTTCGAATTTGACTTACCAACTTGACTGTGCAACTGAAACATTTTATTTTTATTTTTCATGTGATCCGTAGGCCTAATTGAATCACTTTAACATGCCCATAGAAAGATCTCAAATTTTGACAAATATGTTGAAATTCATACGAGTAACGTAGATAGACAGGTTTTCTGACTTTTACGATGACGGGGAGATTTTGAAATGGTTTACCTAGATAGATTCGCACAATCCCTTAACTCAAATACAGATATACTTCCTCTAATATTTATCCTAATTCTTTATGCATCTCTACTGATTCAGGTATCAACTTGACGTCTGCCATTTTCCCTCGGTCCTGAGCGTTTTCTTTTATCATTTTTGTAGCTTATGCCTTTCTTGATATCTGTTAGCATTCCAAACCAGCCTTACTATATCAACCTAATTAGTGATAATCTATATATACCTTGTACGAGCAGTAATATGTGGAGAGCGGAAAATATTAAAACTATCTAAAACAAAACAAAAATGACGAAAAAAGCATTTTTTTGGTTTACTTAAAGTTTAACGATATCTTAAGCCAGAGGTTTTATATTGGTTTTTATACTAAGCATTTATAATGTCATCACCATGACATAAATTGAGAAGTTTGTTTATTTTAACATTGCAATGTTGTGGGTTGAGAGGAACAGAGCTAGTATAGCAACATGTTTTGATGAGTGAGTAAACAATAGGACGTAACAGCTGACTATTAAAAACATCGTGTCAGCATTGTTGTTGGCAATCAGGCCAATTCATGGCATATATGGTTCTTTTTTAGGGATATTCGGGGCTGACGATTCTAAGGGGTCACTTTGCCCGTTTTCAGGACTACTCGGGCTACGACGCCAGACCATTGAGTACGTGTATTGGTGGGATATCGTCGCACCCAGGGTGCTGGGGTTCTTATCCACGTAGGATCATCTAGAGAGTCAGTCATGCCATTGGCTAAGCATTCCTTACTATACTTCGTTCTGTCATGAGCTCCTGAGTAAAGTATTTTTAAATCCTTTTTATATATCTTTTTAGTAACTTCTTAAAAAAATCACATTTTGTAGTAGTACAAAGTAGTATAATAAGCCCTAGAAACCAAAGCCGTATATAAATTACGAACCCACACACATGTCCGGTCACTGTCTCCATCTTTGGCCGCAACCCATCCTGAAAGTAAGGGCCCACGAGGGTGGGGAATGACAATAATATCATTGACAGCAATCAGCTTTGTTCTAATTAGTAAATGGTAACCAATATCATGTCAAGGCTTCCTTAGACTAGATACTTTCTTCTAAAAACATATTTAATCAACATAATAATGCTAATGAAAGTACAACTCTAAGGTAGGTCCTTAGTTTGTACTCTATTTCCATGCAATGTTAGCGTCACTGGATGGCGATGCAGTCAGTGAGTCAGTGACTACTTGTTCCTATCCCCTTCTTTCATTCACTCCCAGTCCACACTATTCCCACATCCGTTGTTAACTTAGCTGGGTAGTAGATGAACCCTAAAATGGGCTCCGTGTTTCAAGTTAAGTTCGTTGTTTGTTATTTGAAGCGTCCTCCCGTGAATGGCTTCCTTGGTGCGCGAGTTATTTACCCGGTAAGACACGGACAAGACAAGGTACACGGACATTTGTGAGACGATGAATAATAACCCAAAGACAATGGGGCACCAAACATTTTGACTAATGTGGACAATCTTTGTCTGGAAGAAGAGATGATGTTCAAATAGACAGACGTGGATGGGATGTGTCGCACACGAGGGGGTCTCTTTACTGTCCTTCCCCCTACCTTGACAGTAAAGAGACCAACTGATCCAACAGGGCATGGGAGATCTTTATTGTTTTTCAGGCAGTGCTTCTAGTGGTATTTTTTTTACGGTGTAACAACACTACGTTTTAAATATTTAATTACGTACTACCCGTTACAGTGGCCCCATGGTCTAACGCTTCACTCTCATTTTAGGCTAAACTGCCGATGACTGGGAGATTAAATTTCGAATCTAGGTTGAGTGTACTGAGGGTAGTTTTTCCAAAATGGTTTTCCATTATCCCTGCATGAAAATGGTTTTATAATTCCTCTAGATATAGCCTTCCTAATCCCTAAAACCTTTGGCGTAATTAGTATACAAGCGTATAATCCAAATGGGTATGAAGACGCGGTGCTAAAAATAGAATACGTATTTAATCCTTCAATGGGCTTTTAGCTCTTTGTCCTCTTTTTTCGGTGCTAAGTGTCTTATTGTATGTTTGCGCAATACTTGACTTTAATCTTAGAACAGGTTAAAAAGAGTGATATATGATAAAATGAACCAGTTTAATGCTCAAAGAAGAGTGGAAAACGATTTAGAGCCATCAATGGGCTGAGGTGTTGGATTCATCTTTTCTGTTTTGCCAGTGACTGGAAGGTTAGGGCTCTAATCTCTTACGGGTGTAATGAGGGTGATTATTACCAAATTTATTTTTCACTCTAGTTCCATTAAATGGCAAGTACACTTCCTCTAAAATCCTGACTTCCTTATTCCTACCTCATTAGTGTAAATATGTTGATAAACTAGATAGGTAGCAAAACGTACACCTAAATATTGTAGAAACTACTACCAGTACAACTGACTTGTATTTGAACCCATGTCTCAAGGGTGAGCGTTAATAGCCCTATCACTAAACAATGTATCACCCTCACCCTCTTCACTGGCCGCATGGTATAAGGCGTCACTCTCCCAACAAGCTAGTATGCCAATAGCGGGGTGATTGGAATATGAATCTTAATCGAGTGTACTGAAGATAATTTCTTTGGTAAATCTGTTTATAGTTTTATTCCACGTAAATGTGGGTAGACTTCCCCTAAATTCAAGCTTCATCATCTCTCCCACACTAACGTAATATGTTTAGGGCCACGTCTAGTGGGATAAGGGGGAAATTACCCCAGGCCTCTTATTCTAGGGGGCTACACCCCAAATTATTAAATTCAATTAGAGTTATTATTCTAAATTTCGCATCAAATAGTGTACAGATAATTTACAGCAATAAGTATAATACAGCAATAATATAATGATAGGATCCCTATCCAGATCCCTGAAAACTGTAACTATCTAATTTAAGATTTACGTTATTCGAGTAGTGTGCTACAGTACAGTAGAATACGCCACTATTCTGCTACCGCTATCGGTCTACAGAAATCTAACAGTGCAATGGTACAAAGAGGATTTTACTTTTGTTAACTTAATTTATCTGCATTTAATGAAGTATATTCATTTAATGGATTAATCAATATTCCATAAAACACGAGAAATTATTAAGTAGCATAAGTACCAAGTACGTATCAATATAATATAACGGCCTAGTGCTAAAACGGAAAAATGCTGTACAAAGGGGGACCCTTAGATTTTTTTGCCCTGGGCCTCACATTTTCTTAAAACGGCCCTTAATATGTGTACATTTGCGTAAAACCCGAACGGGTGGTAAGATATGGTGGTAAATAAAATAATATATATGCTATTGTAAATGTTCTGATTTCGTTATTTTGTAAAATAACCAGTGAATGTATAGAATCGCCGAAGGCGATGTTTTATTTAACAAATGATAAGATTTATCTAAATTTATAGTGATTTTATAAATTTCACAATGCAATTTGATGAATGTATGAAACATGAACTGTTTTATCTACATTTATTGGTGATTTCATAAACTATCAAGTCTATGTAGATAAAAATATAGAACATGAAGCGAAACTAACCTAAACTAACCTAGTCTAACCTAAAATAAGCTAAAATAAGTTAGACTAAGCTTGTCTGAGCTAATCCAACTTGTCTAAACTAAAATAACCTAGCCAAACCTAGTCTTGACGTTACTTATTAACATTTACTGCTGGTTGATGATAATTTTGTAAACTCACTGGTGATTTTGTAAAAGGTTCGGCAAGCATGTGAAATATTAAATACGGTTTTTACATTCCCCAAGTGAACCAGTGGCTTTGTAGAATCACCGGTGACTTTACAAACTCATCACATTCAGNAACCAGTGGCTTTGTAGAATCACCGGTGACTTTACAAACTCATCACATTCAGCACATTCACAATAGCAAATTTGTATGTATATATTTATCACTCTCAATCTACCAGGGACTAGCTTTAGAAAGGTCAATTGGGATTTAAGCGCTAATGGACTGAAATGAACTTCCTCTATCTCACAAAAGATCGCTCTAGTTATTATCACTGTGCCGGTACAACAGGCCTTGCTCCTCCTTGGGGCTCCTCTCTGACATAAAGCTGTCCGTAACATGACTTCTAACACTGACACACACACACACACACACACACACACACACACACACACATTCAGTTCAAAATCCAGATAGTATATTTTATACTACAGCAGTCGAGACACTCGCTTACAATAAACAAGGGACCTCTTTAAACTCAAGAAACAAGGTTGTTGTTCGGAAGAGTTACAGGTCAGTTTATCTAATCTGTGTCAGAAAATAATAGCCTACTGAATAGATATAGAAGAATAAAGATTGAAAAAATATATTATAAAAATACATTAGAAATGAAAATAAAAACCCATTAATAATGTTTAGAACATTAATTGAGAAGGATATAGTACTACAGCAAACTTGTTGACTAATTAGTTTTCTCCTGGTTATCTTAGCCATAATCTAATTTTTATTAGGTTTGTTTGCAGATTTTACAAATTGCATTATCCTAAACATTTGAACAAGAATGAAAAGTATACAAAATAATTTTTTGAAAAAAATGAAAGGCGAGGATATTATGCGAATATAAAAATTCGGAATGTTTACGATTATAATCTTAAATACTGAATTTACATTTATTTAATAGATATATATAAATAGATCTTGGCAATGATGTTATTCGTATTATAATTGGTAATCCAGTAGTTTAATAAAAGTGCAAAACAAGTAATTATTAAAAAATATAGATATTTTATTTTTAGTTTTAAACAAACGACATTTGTTTATTTTTAAATAATCTAAGTAGTATTTGAAGAAACCAAATCTACTTTTAACCTAAATAAGATGAGAGTCAAGATCAGGTAGGTTTAAAAAACCAACATATAGGCTTAGAATAAAATTGATGGACTAGCTTCAAAAAAATTTTTTTTCACTTCTTTCTCAGTTCTCGTCTCCAAATTCCACTTAATCACACATACCAATGTAACATCATTTGAGCTACATTAATGTAATGTAAATAATTAAAATAAGTCATCATCTTGATGACATAATAGGTAACAAAAAAATTTGAGGCTATTTTAAGAATCTTAAACTATTTTGATGTCAACTTAATTGAGTTAATTGAATGCATGTATTTATTAAGAACAGTTTAAATTTTATATGTAACTTAGAAGTAAGAAATCAGGACCCAGCTTTCTAGGAACCAAAACTGATTCCGGTTATTAAGTATGAAACCGGTATACTGAGGTGTTAAAAGAACTGAAACCACCTTTTTCTAATAAAAATTAATATATACCATTTTTATAAATACGTAAACGTTAATTTTTACTATGGGGGCGTTTAAGTATTCCGTAAGAATCTTATGAGGGGAGAGGTTTTCATTCTTTGGTTTGTTGTACTTACAAGGGGAGTGGGGGCGTACTTAAGACAGAGAGACGGGCAAGAAGGGTGCAATGACCCAGCCACCTCATTTGGACACAAAATAATAAAAAGTGTCAAGAGGACCATTCAGAAACCTTGGTTATAAGATTAGAGGTAATTTAGAGTATTTTATAGCAATAATAAATCATGTTTTAACTAATAGTTCTTTTTATAGTTTAAATTAAATGTAAATTAAAATAATTTGTTTGTAAAATTTTATAATCTTTTTTTAGTTTTACCTGTTTGGTACAATAATTTTGAATTTAAATTTAACCACAGTGTTTATTGTGAATTATTTCATATCATTAATTTACACATCTACTTTAATAATTACCAGAAATTTATAAATTGCATAAACAATAGTGGTTATTTCTGTGAAAAAAATATTATAACAAGTTGACAAATTTTAAGTAAACATGATGGTGGTAAAGGGGGGTTCGGGCTTTTGCTTATTTTTGCTTACAAAGGGGAGCGGCCGGTCCCAAATGAACAACATTTTCTTACGTAATACTTGATTCCCTCTTAAATGTCATTATTAATTAAATTAATTTCTCTAGAAAAATAAGTTTCACACTCTTTAGTGAAATAAGTTATAGTTTATGGAGGTCAAAACGTAATTAATTATATAGAAAGACTATCATAGACCAATCCTAATAATAATTAATGGATTATATCCACAGGGGAATTGCGGAGGTACAGATAGAATATACAAATAAAACTTGTGTTATAATTATATTTGCATAACTAGGCTCAAGATAATTCAGTGTGACGGTAGGTCAAGATTTGAAACCAGGTTTATTGTATTGAGGAAGATGTTTTTCTTAAATTGATTCCCAATCTTCCTCCTCTCAAATGCGGGTTAATTTATTCAATTCCTTCTTCCTTGTCCCTACACCATCATTGCAATTAAATGTGAATAGCCTGAGTATATATCTTACTAGCTACAGAATTTAACTACACTTGTAAATATAATAACTACATATGTATCTTGGTAGCTACTACTATTAACTAATTATATAATTTAGCTACACTTATAAATATAACTACATAATATGTATCTAGGTAGCTACTACTACCAACTAATTATCTAATTTAGCTACACTTATAAATATAATAACTAATATAATATATATCTAGGTAGCTACTACTACCAACTAATTATCTAATTTAGCTACACTTATTAATATAATAACTACATATGTATCTTGGTAGCTACTACTACCAACTTATTATCTAATTTAGCTACACTTATAAATATAATAACTATATAATATGTATCTAGGTAGCTACAACTACCAACTAATAATCTAATTTAGCTACACTTATAAATATAATAACTACATATGTATGTTGGTAGCTACTATTAACTAACTAGTGATCTTATTTTACTACATTAATACCCGCTTTTATGATCCAATTGTTTGAAGCGTCACTCTTACAATAGGCTGGACCACTGACCATATGGAGAGTGGGGTTCGAATCCTAGTTTAGGTGTACTGGGATTAGTTTCTTCTTGATGGGTTTTCCACTCTCCCTTCACATTAATGTTGGTCCACTTCCTTTAAAATCAACCTTCCTCATTCCTAACACATAAGCGCAGGTAGTACAAACGTATAGCCTGAACAGATAGTAATGCATGGTGATAAAATAATTATTACCCTTATATATTAATACTAATGGATGTATCCGTCCTTCACATGGGGAATAGATAAAAGAGCTTTGTTATTTTAGTAAATAAAATAAACCACAGGGAATAGAAACCAAACCTTAAATTATGTTTAAATATAAATCCTTTATTGGTTTAAATAATTGTGATACAAAGTGCTAAAGTAGGCTGACTATGTCAAAATAGAAATAATGTAGAATCCAAACGTGTTTTTAAAGAAGAAATTTCTTTTAAATATAAAGTTATAACTTCTCTATACACAATACTTTAAACTTTGGTCTGTTGGTGCTGGTAAAAAGAAAGAAGAGTGCAACAGTATAAATAATGTTTATTTTAGGGCTTTTATTAAATCCAATAAAACGTATTTTATCAATTTTTTTACAGCATTTACCTTGTTTAACTTTTCTACCCCATTTACCATACTTACCCATTTTACACATTTTGTTCTTTTAGAACTTTTTACACCTTTTAAACCTGATTATCTTTTTTCCCATATTATTTACCCTTTTCCTCTCTCCAACCTTTCCACCTCGTTTGCGATTTTTACCCCGTTTTCCCTTTAACCCATTTTTGAAGATCTTTTATCTTTCTACCGTTTTATAAAAGCTATTTTACATCATATACTTTTTTATGATCTAGTTCTTGCCATTTTTATCATTTTACCTTTTTGCCCTCTTACTAATTTTACTCAATTGTTCCTTTTTTTTTACATCTTGGTCATTTTGCAATTTTTTCTATTTTTGCTGTGCAGATTGACTTGCGGATTGAAAGTCATACTACTGTATCACTGGAGATGTGTCGTATAACTAAGACGGTATAGAGGCGCCCGACCTTGAACGGCCAGAGAGATCTAAAGTCTCTTGGTGGGGTAAGCTGCAAGCCTGGTGTAAAGCTATGACCAACTTGCACTGCACCTAAAGTGAATTTATTTACAATACCTTCGATTATGATTTTTAACTAATTCACTTTATTAAACCAATCATAATATTATTGAAACTAAAAAAATAAAACCATTTTTACATTCTTTATAGACTGAGTTTTATTACAAAATAAGTTTTTATTTTTACTTGCATAGGTTTTCATCTATTTTCATTAAATTA
>CABFWB010000892.1:3443-20709 GCA_902151455.1 Timema bartmani
TATATATATATATATATATATATATATATATACATACACGTTATTTGTAATTCTAATATCAGTTTCCTTAATCACACAACATGGAATACTCAATTATATGGTTTTAATATCTGGTAAATATGTTATTTCATAATTATTCTTTTTTCGATATTATAATTTAATAACCTCCACTAACTTTGCATGTTATACCACATTGTCTAAAGCATTGTGTTTTAACCATGATTTCATTTGGTATGTTTCTTATTTTCCATCAGACCCGAGGATGATGCCGTCTTAGCATCAAAACATGTCATATAAGTAACATTGCAGCAACTTGCAGCAGTAACCAAGGAACAGGGAAATACAGATAAGGAAGAAATTTAATTTTAAATTTTTTTAAATTTAATAAATTGTTCTGTCAGTTCTCAAAATAATACAGAAATATGCATGATCACATCATCCTTTGTTTTAAAAAAAAAACCATGGTGTTAATTATGATTTTGAATCAAATGTTTACAATTTTAATATGTGCTTAATTTTTTAGATGTTTGTTATAATTTCAAGATATTCCTAATTATAAAGTATCATAACCTGTAATTAATATTACCAATCTCTTTAAAATATCATTCAAATAGTGTGCATATATATTATATTATGTTACACATTTATGTCTTTCACGTTAATTTAATACAACTTGTACAGCCTAATTTAACTAAAAATTGAATTTATTTATAAATATAATTATTCAGAATAAATTAATAAAATCAAGTTTCTACAAAATAACAAATTCTTCACATATAAATGGCATTAAAACCGGATTCTTTTATCATTTTCACGCCAGAACCTTACAATCTGACTCGACAACGGGGGAATCCAAGTAACAACCTTACACCCTCACAATAATTGTTTCAATTTGCCTTTCCCTTTTTCAAGGAGTATATTTATATGTATTACACTGATGGCCACTATTGTTTCGGCACGTCTTTACAACCCAATAATAATAATAATAATGCATCGTTAAGCGAACACAAGGGCTGCTTGCACAAACACGCCTTTATTGGCGGGCCAAAGAGATCCTCTGGAATATTCCTTGCAACGAATGAAGTGTTCCTCTGACGTGAGCCAAGAGGACGAACTCGAACATCAGTGCTAAATACGCTCCAGCACAACCACAACGACAACCAAACCCCCATCGAGTTAAATGGGGTTGTCAATTAACGTCTCAAGCATACACTGTGTTTCCTGCAAACTCGACACAATCTAATTTACGATGCCAGGAGAACTTACCGCAGCCTACGGTATACCCGCCTATATACAGCATCTCTCCCCCCCAAACAAGGACACTCGAGTTGACGAAGCAACTGTCCTCTTAACAAGAAGTGTAAAAGGGTTTCTAGCCCAAGATTTCAACCGAGGACCAGTAAACTGTAGCTGTGTATCATAACAAACAGATATATGCTCGTCTTTGTTCAATAAACCAGGCTCATGCGCTCAAATCAAGTGTACAGGGTAGCTACTAATTTTTTTTAATTACAAAATTGAAGACCATGAAACAAAAAGAGCTCAGATCCACTTCTAGTTATTGCTTTTAAAATTATGTGAAACATTTAAATAGTATTGAATATTTTTATGAGTTCGTGTACGGCTTACTTCCGGGTTTTGTATCACAATCTAAACCAATAAAGGATTATTATCAAACATAATTTATGATTTATTTACTATTCTCTGTGGTTAATTTTATATACTAAAAATAACAAAGCTTGATTATTGATTTCCCATGCGAAGAATGGGTGCACCAGCTAGTTTTTAATATAACTAACTGTGAACATTTAGCTCATCTGCTGAAGTGCATCCATAGTGGTGCCTTTGGTATGCTACGGATTCATTTGGCGAATACCATATTTTCAAATAACAAAAAATATGAACGTCTGATATGCATTTTTTCGGGCGTAGATGGACTGGGCAATGCTTTTGACCCCAGACTACAACCAATGTAGAGTGGGCACTCCTAGCCTTAACTAAACCTAAACTAGCTAGCTTGATATAGCCTAACCTAATTTTCTCCTCTTCCTACCAAGAATTAATTTTACCTCTGACATACTGGAAGGAGTAACTAACGTTCATATAGATGGATGGCTAATAGTGAACTAAAGTCTGCTGGGGATTTATTGTATTCATTTACAATCAATATTATGCTATCAAGTGACCTATAAACCTGTTTACAATTCCTTCTCGTAAAATCGACGGTGCCCAATCCAACCATCTTTCATATAAAAAGTGCCCAATCCACTACCGTGTACCGTTCTGACACTACCGGCGTGAAGACCGTCTAGTTTATAAGTAGGATGATGAGTGACGAACTCAATACGAACAGCTTGATGACCGTCGAAAAATCGGCCATCTTTATGAAACCAACCAATACCAACCATGCATTAGCTCGCTTCATGAAACCATCGTAGTGACATCATTTCTTCTCTCTCTCTCTCTCTTTCTAGAAGATAGCTTGGTAAACTAAATGCGCCTTTCAGTTAGGCCAACATCACACAACTTCACAACAAATAAGCTATGAAATTTTTGTTATGTACACTGACTTACTAGCCATTCGGTCTGTCATTATATTTAGGCTTACACTAATGAGATATTGATGTTAAAGGTAGAGCTTAGATTTAGTGTACCCGTATTTTTAGTAGAGGAAGAGAGGAAAACTGATTAGGAAAGTTACGAACAAGTTTATCTATTTGGGATTCCCACTCCAACCCCCTATTTCCTCACCCCCGTAATCACAAAATCAATCATACCAAACGAAATGTAAAGCTTAGTCCACATGTCAACCAATGTAGGCCAGGTTTTGACTAAACCAGTTTTTGTCATCCATCAACCCCCACATTAAAAGTAACCATTCCTTATTGGCTGATTGCAAAGTCTTTCTTATGTTTTAATATTTACTATCTCAAAACTTAAATAAATTATGTCCAAAGTCATAGTATTTTTGTGTCGTAATTTATTACTTTGCATTAAATTTTTTTAAACATTCCTCCATTATATTAAGATTTACAAGTGTGACTTTTACCAAATTAATTTATCGTATAACGAAGGCTATATTTATATTCCTAAAATAATAACTACTTTGATCTCAGAACCGCGATATTTCTCATAAAATATCGTTTAAAATAAACCAATTTCACCTTTATACGATTTTTTCTATAAAACCTTTAAAGTACGGTTTTTAATTCTTGAGTTACACTCTAACCTTTTCCCTCCATTTTAACTTAAATCATATTTTTAGATAGAAAGCCACTTCTTGAATAACGCGAGATTTCTGAATGTTTCAACATTCCGGTAGGCACCCCCTTTGAATAAAAGTTTATAAAATTATTGCTATGATTATTTTAAGCATTTTTCAAATGACTAGCTATTCGTTTTGTACAACTTTAAATAAGGTCCTATTTACATTTTAAAATGCCTCATTTAATTTTTTAAATATGTAATTAAATTAAGAATAAAACCGGGGGACCTGGCGGTCTAGGGGTAAGTTGTCGGACTTTTGTGTTGAGAGTCCAGGGTTCAATCCTCAGTCCCGGCACAGATTTATCTGATTGCCAAACCCTTCCTTCACCTCTGACAAGATGTGTATTATTAATCACAACTTGTGAATGTGAGGAATGCCAGGCCTCCACCGTGGTTCGGATCCCACACTAAAATGCAGGTCCTCCATTTAATCTCATCTCACAATCACCCTAACATTACACATTAACATAAGTGCGTATAACCTGAACGGTTAGCAAGACGCGGTGCTAATAATATTACTAAGAATAAGAAGAAGAACTAAACTTACTTTCTCGTTAAATATCTTTGTTGATGATATATTATTATTATTATTATTATTATTATTTTTCCCGAATAAAGAAGAATGTAAGTGAGCACAAACAATATAAAACCCCGAAGAATAAAAAATGGTTGTCACATTATACAAAAATGAAAGTGGTGGAGGGAAAAAAAAGCATCCTAGGTGGAAGTGCGGTGACCGACCAGTGTTTATGATGATGGAGTGAGTGTTAGGGGGCAGGAATGGGGTGGATGGGGTGAATATGGATTTCCAATAGACCTCTGCGTGTGGAGCGACTCTTAATTACCATTGGGTGGATGGTTGGGAGGGGGGAGGTAGCCGTCATAATACGGTGGCAGGGCCGGGTTGCCGCCAGGTGACGCAACAACAGGACGGCGCTCCGATTGTCCGTGTACCCCGTCGCTTCGATTCATTAAAATTGTGTCGTACATTCCAATCAAGAGTTCGAGTCTTCTCCGTCCTGTCGTCGATTATAATTATCACTGTCACTCGTTTATACTCCACATGATACATTCATTTGAATGATAGTTAAATATATTTAGTACAGTGGTTCCCAACCTGGGGGCGATCGCCCCCAAGTGGGCGATTTGGGTTATCAGGGGGGCAATAAATAAGTGGGGGGCGATTTGGGGGCGATGAGTATTCAAAGGAGGAAAAATTAAAATAGTACTGTACAGTAAAAGTTACTGTCAACTTAATTTTTTCCAGATTCCAATTTTAAAATGAAAACATGTACTCCTGTTTTTTAAATGTACGTCAATGATCTTAGTTAATTATTTCACTTCTTTGTTCTTAAAAAAAATCTGTAAAAAATGTACATTTTAATTTTTTTTTTATTTTATTTAAGAGTGACCGGATAAAACTGCTTTGGTTGTTTTTATATACGGTAGTAAAATTGTTTAAAATAATAAAACTGCTTTATTATTTACACTTTACTTCAAATTAAAATTAGGCATACAATGAAAATGAAAAGGGGGCGCTAGGTGTTAGTCAACCTCCAGAAAGGGGAGATGGGCCACAAAAGGTTGGAACCACTGATTTAGTATATCTAAAAGAGTTAAGGAACAACACTTTATAGTGATGTTAAACCAAATCAAACAGTTTTATTTTGAAAAGATAACTTTTTTTTTATATTTAGCACCGCGTCTTACTACCCGTTCGGGTTACACGCTTAAGTACTAATTACGCTAATGAATTAGGAATGGTGAAGGTTGAATTTAGAGGAAGTGAACCCGCAATTGCGTGGAGGGGGAGTGGAAAACCATTTAGGAAAAACCACCCCCAGTTCACTCGACCTAGATTCGAACCTCGATCTTCCCGTCCTCGGCGGTCGAGATCAACACGACTAACGCGTTAGCCAACTACGCCACCGAGGCGGGTAAAAGATAACATTCAACCGTGTTTCTTTGGATATATATATTATATATATATATTTGCATTATACGCGAAATATTTTCCGATACAATATAAAATAATCAAACCGTTTTTAAAATCACGAATTTTTTATTAATGTTATTATTACCTAAAATGTTTTGTCCATGCCACGTGAAACCCAGCTTCAATGGCTGCATGGTTCAAGGTGCTACTCTTGCAATAGACTAAAATGCCGATGATGGGAAGATTGAGGTTGGAATCTCGGTCGGGTTTACTAGGGGTGGTTTTTTCCAAAATCGTTCTTCACTTTCCTTCATGCAAATGTGTTTACTCTTCCTTAAATATATCCTTCCTCCTTACTAAAACCATTGGCATAATTAGTACATTAGCATATAAAACAACCGGGTAGTATGCTATGATGAAAAAACCACGTGAAAACTCAATTAAAATAAAGTATTTCAATATTTCAAAATATAAACCAAATTAAAATTTTAAAACTAATCAAGTCGGCTATTAGCGTTCTTTCACAACAACACGTTAATCGCCATTTTATTTTTTGTCAATACATGAAGGGGAGAAAAGGGGAAAGGTTTATTTTTTAACTAAAATTGAGTTAATCTTTTAGCCAAATACGATACCTTTCTAATCTACTTTATATTCTGCTTAGAAAGGATTTATGCCAAATTTGAATTAAATATACAAAAAGTATTTGTTGAGGTCCTTATGGGGTTTCAGGTATTACAGCCGTCATCCTGAAAAGTCTGTTTAGTGTCACTTTCCTCCTTTTACCTCGTACCCTTCACATGTTGTCTCGCGAGCTCGAAGGAAGTATCTGGGTCTGGTCGTAAGCGGATGCGCGCTGTTATAAAATAAAAACAATTATGAAAAATGGTAGTTTTATTACCTACGAAGTTTGCTTGATTTTTTAAACTAAATAACTAAACGGAATTTTTTCCTGTATTAACATAAGCGTCGTAGGAAAAAGTAATAGTTAATTTTGGCTATATCCACGTATTGCTGATTTGAACTTGCAAGTCATTGCATTTGACAGTGTAATTAATTTATATTCTAAATATAATTACTATGGTTGTAAAATTGAACACTAATTTTAAAACTAGATACTTTCATTTTGAAAAAAAATTGATGCATTTTGTAAAAAAATGTACCACAAAAAACTGCCTTTGTCCACAGAGTCTAATATCATGCCTTAATTTTCTTTGGGAGAACTTGAAATATACTTTGGAAAAATATTATAGAATCCTTTAAATGTTCTGCCCAAGTTTTTTAAATTCCAAACATTTGACTAGATATTACCTATTTATAGAGGGGTAAAAGTCAAAATATTATTTTTCGTACCAAAGAACCCTAAGAAACATCCAAACTCTTATTTTAACTACGCAATGCTTTAGTGCATAAACGATATTATCGATGTTCGATGTTTGTGTCAATTAATGTACTTAATAACCTATACATGAAAATAATCAATGGATACAAGCGTATCCCCATTTAAGTTTAGGATAACTAACCAAAAGCAACTAAAACTATATATATATATATATATCTTTAAAGCCGTTTCAAATATATATATATATATATATATATATTTGAAACGGCTTTAAAGATATTTTTTCTAAACAACTCATTTAAAAGAGTGGGCGACAAAGTTGCTTGCAAATATGAACATCTGAGATGTCCCCCAAATTTATTAGATGGCATCCAGATGTTTTATCTTTTTGAAACGAGCCCTGCTATTATGAATATTTCACCTAGCCTAAGGTTTTCATATTTGGTGTCTAAAAATAAATTTTTCATAGAATTTTAAAGTATAAAATTAATAATAAAGGATAATTTATATACATTTACGGACACAGTTCATATCTTGGTTTAGCTGCTCTAAATATCTTGATTTAATTTTGATCATTTATAAGGACATGTGTGGCAAATTTTATGCTTGAAAGGCTTAGAAAAATGTATCCCACAAAGGAATTCACACTTAAGATATATATTGAATCCTTTAAATAATTACAATAACTCATCTTTAGTATTTCCTCTTATAAACAAATAATAATATAAATAACTTTAGTTACATTATTTGAAGAAATTAAACAATATAAATGTTTTAACCATGAAAGCTAAATATTTTAATTTTTATAAAGTTGGTACAATGTTTGTGCACAATTTTTTAATCAAATGTGTAAGGTTAACGTTTGTTTGGTTACAGTTTTTTTTACTGGACCTGAGTTCATATCTCCATGTATACATTTTCAGCCAATGTACTCTGTCTATTTTATTTTTACAAATTTTAAATGTCACAATATACTAAAAAGAACAAATCTACAAAAATACTGTATATATTATCAAGCAAGACCATTTGAGCTCTTGTCGACTTTATCTTCCTGACCTAAAACCGCTTGTATTGAATAGCCAATCTTGATAGCAAATTGATAATTTAACGTTAAATTTTAAGATAGAAGGGATTCCTGCCAAAGGGATTCCTACTAAAATTAAACATGACAATGTCCACACAAAGTATGTGATTTTATTCTAGATAAAAATATTTCACTTTTTACTGTGATTTTTTTACACTCAATTTTTTTTCATATAAATGTCCGGGACGAAGCCGTATTTTGGAGTTGTGCCCACTTTTTACTAGATGGAGTGTGTTTGTTTTAGATAAAATGTTTTGTTAAGTGAAATTATCTTAAGATTCATAATTATTCTGAATGGTACCTTTGTGTTTGTACCGGCCACTTCTTCTTATAGCTACGGCCACAATAAATTAAAAGAGGGTGGACAGAATCTAGGGAATTTATTATAGCAAAAATTAGGAAATTTGCAAGTCTAAGAATTATATGAATTATTTATTCAAGGTAAACAACAGAGATAAATAAAAAATTACATGGCCTCACAAGTCAAACTGAAGTGTGTTGAAAAACATATAAATATGGCAGATACTGTACTTTCGGGGTACATTTGAGAGTATTTTTCACAATATCAAAGTAAATTATTCATTTATATAAATTAATCTGGAAGAAACCCAATAACAATCCAAAATTGTTAATATTATAATAAAGAGCTTAAAGAGCCTCTTTCAAATGGTTAACAACGCGCCTTGAACCACCATTGTGAAATCAGACTAAACAAATTTAAATTTTAAGATTAAATTTAAATTTAAATATCAAATCATATATTTATTAAATAGTTTAAATCATAAAATCCTGGAAACCTTACGATAGTAACAAAGAGTTTAAAAAGCCTCTTTTAAACGGTTAACAACGCGCCTGAATCACCATTGTGAATTCAGAATAAACAAATTTAAATTTTAAGATTTAGTATAAATTTAAATATATCAATTCAGATACAAATAACTAGCACAAAAGTTTGACTTCCTGACATAACTCAAACTTTTGTGGGACTATAACTATGACCACTTTTGAAGTAATCGACAAGATTCCGACTTGTAAATATTTAACATTATAACAAAGCAATATTACATTAGAATAATTGTAATTTCTCACTAAATGAATCGGTAAATGTTAAGTTAAAAACTTATAAACCAACAAAAATTAATTATATCAATATTTTCTTCAAAGAAACTACGTCTACAAAATATTATCTATAAAAGAAACGTTATCAAATTTTTAAGTTCAAACAATTATTGGTAACCACAAGTGCGATAATCATTTATATTTAAACTAAATATTCCAAGCTAGAAAAATAATCAAAATGTGGCTACCTATTTATATTTCTAAAAATTACAAAGAGACTAGCGCCCAAGTGGCAAAAGGAAACATTAACTGTTTCATAAACAAATTTATTTAAAAAAATAAATCTTCTAGTGAAAAATTACAGAGGCCTAAACTGAACGATTTCAATCATATAATTAATCTAAGTGTTCAAACACTCAAACCCATTAAAGGTCGTTTGGATTTTAAATAATTAATAAAATATATAAAGTTTATATATTGCCATCCTGGATCGATTATGTCCAAGTCCAGACCAGGACTTCTCGTGGTTGTGTCAGGTATAATAGTTAACTATGTTAGCTGATTATTTCCCAGTCCAGAACAGGACTTCTCGTGGAAGTGTTGGATGTAATAGTCAACCATATTTGCTGAGTTCCCTCGTTATATAGATCTAGTTGATGGGTAAAGAGGTGAGAGTTTTTCATATTAAAATTACAACGCCACACGTCTAATACGTTTCTAACACCACTCTCTCGTTATCAGCTGCCTAACTTGGCTCGATACCAAGTCACGTACGCCGAACACATGGTGAGTTGACTGTATAATCTAGCTACGTCCATTGAGTCACGTACACCAGGCACTTGGTTAGTTGTAGTTAAACTTAGCTATACCCTGATTTTGGTTGGAAGAACACTAGAAAAAATTCAAACATATTTTTTTGCTGCCAACACTGATAAGATTTCACTTTATTATTTGTGTTATTTTATAGGTATTGATGATATCTATCAAAAGTGACAGCTTCAGATAACATGACTTGATGCATGAATATATTAAAATTGTTTTAGTAACTTTAGTATCTAACTTTTACTGTTCTTCCTACCAAAATCGTACTATAGTTCCCAAGTCACGTACGCCGGACACATGGTGAGTTGGCTGTTGACTCTAGCTACGTCCATCGAATCACGTCCACCAAACAGCTGGTTAGTTGCAGTTCAAGATGATGAGTGGCCCATTTGTAGCCCAGCCGGGCTAATCAGAGCATTTCTGGATCCCTCTATTGGAACATATTGTTGCTGCATCATTCATAGCTTGTTAGGACTTCCCTTCATTTTAGAATTTGGTGCGAACAGGTTGGTCATGGAAATCGAGCTAATCCAGAAGATATAATGATCGAGTAAAGCACATAATATATTATACATAGTAAGTTTGTGATCTCTGATATTGCAGGATGTCTATGTGAGTGTCGGCATTATTTGGAGTGGGTAGTATTTACGTAAACTAGATGGTCTTGCTAGTGTTACTATTGCAGGATGTCTATATGTATTGGTTTATTTGGGGTGGGTAGTAACAATGTAGCATTAGCTAGTATTGCTAATGTTACATATTCAATCATGGAGTTTACATTTCTTGAATAGCTTATAAGGAAGAGCATGACCACTTACTAGTTATAAATTATTGTTTTGGAAGGTATTACTCCACATCAAGATATCCATGTTAGATTATGTACAGTACAATTATTATTGATGAGTTATAATAATAATAACAACTAACATTTAACATTGGAATATATTATTAGAATAGCTTATCAATTTGATGGCCTAATAATAAAATTGTATCTGCTTGTTCCAAAGACATATTCCGTTTGTCATTCAATTTGTTTATCTACATTTAACTTTCTAATTAGTTCTGAAAATTGAAAAATGACACCTGGACACGGGAATCGAACCCGGGACCTTTGGCTTAGTATACCAATGCTCTACCCACTGAGGGATCCAGGAGTCATCCCGTGCCCAGGGTCATTCTTCGCTCATATTTTAAGCCAAAGATGGAGAATTCCTCACTAAAAAGCATTAATAATAGCTTCGGCTATTTGATTCTTTTCTAATTAGTATTACATTTCAATGGTACAATATTCTGACTTTCCAGATTGATGTGTAGCAATACCTTATAAAGCAACAATCTGCAACTACTATTTAGAACAATACTCTTTCTTATATTAATAATAAATTACAGTGATTATATTTATTTTAATCAAATAAGCCTACGCTAGATATAATATAATATGAGAGGAAACTCTTTGTTCCATCATTAAAGAACTCAAGCTGTTTTCCTTCTCTCGTGCGGATTTGATTAAATAGCTATGATCAAAATTAATAAAAAATCAATGTGTTTAAAACGTTTACAATAATATTAAAGTGAAATAAAGTCATCCTAGGTCTCTAAGCAATATTTATGTTAATAATGTGTTTTTATTTTCTCATATCAAGGTAAAATATTGCAATCGTTAAAATGTCCGACCTCTAGATTATGATTAATCTTTCTTTAAGTTTTATGTGTATCCGAAAAAAAAAGGAATATACAATTATTCTATCTGTCGCTGGCCACGGATTTTAAACAGTTTAAACAATTCAAACTAGATATTTAGATGGTATAGGGTAGTACCATGGGATGGTGTTTTTCACCCTAGCACTCAAATTAAGGGTGGTTAAGTGATTTTTTTAATTACAAATTTTTTTATAATGGCTGAAGGATTTTGCTTAAAATGAATAGCTATATGTAGTGTTTTACCTGGCTACTAACTAACACTGTATACTTTTTTTGTAGCACCACGTCTTGGTAACCATTAGGGGCATAGGCCTACTCTTGAAATAAATTAATTTAAAGGTAGTTTATTTAATAGTGTCAATATTTGATTTGGTAAGGAGTAATAAATGAGTAAACTCAACTTACTACTTACTGATGATCATCCCACAAAATGTTTTTACATTTATACCTCAACATTTTCACAAACTTTACCATAGTATATATTTAAAGAATATCATCTCTATCATAGATTTGACCTGAAGATGGTGGAACATCTATAAATAATTCCAAAACATGTCGTCATAGAAGACCAAGATTAATTTCAAGTAAGAAGAAGGAATACAAATAAAAATAAAGAAGATATAGTTATAGTTTATTTAAGACAAATTTAATGAATTTTGAAATATTTTGAAAATGACTTTTAAAATTACGTTAAAAATAGATACCTTTGAATAGTTTTTCATGATAAATAATAAATCACGTTTTTAATTTTTCAAACATAAATCATTTGAGGGTAGTTTAAAAACTATTTTTGAAAATTTAATATTTTCAAAATATTTTTTGAACATTTTGGTTAAATTTATCTATGAATAATATTTGTTGTTTACTATTAACTAGATTATGAGTTATTTTTACTGAGAAAAACTTACTTGAAGGTAGTTTAGTGAATTTTTTTTTATTCCAAGCTTTAATACAATAAGGTGTACCTTGGTGGTCTTGGGGTAAAGTGCTCGCCTCATTGTCCGATGTTTGTGGGTTCAAACCCAGTTGGATAGAGGGATTTTCCTTTGGTGATAAAAATCAGTAGCATAACTTCCTTCGGATGGGGAGTAAGGCCGTTGGTCCCATGCCAATTGTAGCCTATATAAGAACCCTGGAAGGTATGTGAAAATACCTTTCCCGACAAAATTGGTAGGCTCTTTCACTAAAGCTCATAGAAATTTTCGCGTTCTGATATAATCAGTCAGTTCAGAAAGTGCACGTCAAATACCGCAAATAAATAAAATTAATAAAAAAACTTACAAAGAGAAAGTTAGTACGATTGTGTTGTACCATTTATTTAAGTTATCTTCAGAAAAAATAGGAGTATGCCTTTATAGCCCTAGGCACTTTTAATTTTATAATTTATTAAACATGTAATTATCAAATATACCTGAGGATAAAAATAATTCTGTTGTCAATTTCCCGAGTAAACGTATCTTCAACTTCACTTGGATATTTATTATATTTATGAAATAGCTACACTCAACATTTTGTAACAAATAATCAAGTCTCATTTTAGTAATTTTCAATTTTCGTACTCATATTCATAATAACATCTAAATTAAAGTGTAAATTCAAATTTAGTTCCCCCCATTTATGAGAAGTCTGTTTAAAATACACTGTAGATCTAAAGAGAATAATAAACATCCATTTGGTCGAAATGTGTTATTATTTATTGGATTCCTGTCTCTTTGTTGGAACTGGGTTTGATATATTATTTAGCCTACATTATTTACATTTTCAACTAATTTATCCTCTTTTATCTTTTAATTTCTCACGAATCCTCAAAGAGTGATCGTAAAAAAAATTAATTTTAAATTTTGATTGGTGTTGACGTTTCATGTACCCCTAAACTTGAAAAAGGGTTATTCGCGATGCCGTCTTTCTATATTTCGGCTTGGAGTAGATACCATTTTACTGATCGGGCTAAAGCTTTGTAATTTAGGGTTTTTATAGGGCTCCCGAGATTTATTTTTGGAATTATATATTCAACCCTAAAATTAACGGTTGTTTATTCGAGGGCCAAAAGAGTATTAATCAATTTTTCTCAAAATTCGCTCTAGCTATTTTGATTAAAATTCTTATTAAAGCACACTGTATGATATTACAAACAAAAAGGTGCATCTCGTTACCTTGGTAAAGTGAGTTATAGGTTACGTTACAGAGGTGGATATCTCCTGTTTTGATCCTATCTCCACAACTCTTTGAGATACAATACATCGTATCATTGCATCCAATAGTTTCCGAGATATTAGCTTATATATTTTTAATTGAGGTATGTTATATGGGGAGTTGATTGTGATGCGCCTTAGTGACCAGAGTTGCTCCCTTTTTCTCAATATGTTTCTGTAACTGTGTATATTATTTAATCTACGCTCTTTAGTGAACAGGGCTGTACCTTTTTTCTGAATATGTTTATGGAGCTGTGTATATTATTTAATTTATGCTCTTTGTTGAAATAGGATGATCCTTTTTCATAAAGTTTATTTGCAACCCAATGTACGTTATATTATTAATAGTTTTAATTAAATACCTCCATTTTTAGGTAAAGGAGCGAGAAAGGCAAGTGAAGCACGGTAATATTCATACAAGCAAGACTTTAGTGGTCACCGAATTGCCCGCTCATTTAAATGTGAATGTAAGAAGTAATAAATAGGATTTACCTTCAAAATAGGTTGGAACACATACACTTATATTGAAAGATAAAATAGTTCATGCATACATTTTTAAAAAAATATCCAAACATATTTTTTATGTAATCAGACCTCTAACATATTTAAAATCAGTATTTTTTGTAAAAGTTATATAATTGAAAAAAATATTGAGTTTCATTTACTATGGGGGTGAGTTACTTTCTAGTGTTTGTATTTTATTGGCTTTTTATTATTTTATCAGTCTATAATTAATTACATTTATTTTTAACTTTAATAACGATCTTTTTTATCTTTCTAGTTAGTAAATTGCCTAGATTAACATCATTAACATTAGTAACGTCATGATTAACATCATTAATGAGAAATCACTCATCACAATTGAAGCCTATATCAATATCAGGGATATACAGCCCCCCTATTATTGATCTGGAAGTAGGCTACTGGTTTAACATAAAAGAATATATTTATTAAGTGTAGGAATTATCATAAGCAATAAAACTGGACATTTTAAGGTGGGGATTTAGGTATCAGGAGAAGAGGTCAGTATTTTTGCACTTTTTATAGAAAAATTCTTATTAATAAAAGTAAATAAAATATTACTTCTATACAAACCTAGGGTTTAATTTTCCTAACATGGTGATATCAACAGTTGTTGAATATCTTTCGTGAGCATAGCGGCATTAGATGACAAACTTTTTAAATGAAAAGAAAAGATGTAATTAAAAATTCCAGGGCATCCTTGAAAATTATTCAAGAAATATTGAGTTCATCATGTGAAGAAAATTAAACTCTATGGTTACATTAAAAAATATTTGCTTTATTTTGAACACAAAAATGTTTTCTATAAAAATTTTAAATTCCCTGACCTTTTCTCGCGATACCTGTATCCCCACTTTAATTCAATATTTTGTGCGTGGATGTCGGTGAGTTCTAATTAGATCTACACGGATTTGCAAGTTCACACAAGGACCTGAAAGAAAGGTTTGGGTACAAATAGCTTGACAATATACTTACCGTACCGAGGGCGTTATCACTGTGTAAAGATTTTATTTAAAGCCACTTCGACAAATTAGTGGGAACAATTAGAAATTGTAAATGTTGGTTTACATATATATTTAGTTCTCTGCAAAAGAGCTAAAGAGCTAATCACCCAACATTAATATTAAAATTTCATACAGTGGTATATTTACCAGCATTGGGACTAAATAGTATTTGTTTACTTCAAGCCCCAAACCAGAAGAATTTTTTTTTGGTCTAGTTGATTCCAACAATCGATAGAATCTCTGAGATCCCATGGAGTCATCGCAAACATGTTAAGTGCATGCAAAGAGGTAGGTAGGTAAAGAATGAAGGAGCTACGAGGAAAATTAAGAAGTTAAATAAAAGTCGTTAAAAAAATTTTTGTTCGCAAGTGTAAATTTAGTAGGGTTTGTACGTTTCAAAAGGTATTTTTTCCTACCAGAGTCCTAATACTCCCAGAAGATTACTCCTACCAGAGTCCTAATACTCCCAGAAGATTACTCCTACCAGAGTCCTACTACTCCCAGAATATCACTCCTACCAGAGTCCTAATACTGCCAGAAGATCACTCCTACCAGAGTCCTAATACTGCCAGAAGATCACTCCTACCAGAGTCCTAATACTCCCAGAAGATCACTCCTACCAGAGTCCTAATACGCCCAGAAAACCAGAATCTTACTATAAATTTAAATAAGGTCTAGAAAAAATAAGTAAATGGAAGTTGATTTTTCTATGGAGTTTTACTTGAGGTGGGATAGAAGTTAACACGAGTTAAGGAAAGTATTTTTGCTTTTTTTATATAATAAAAAATAAATTGGGACTTAATAAACAAAATACTGGTTTAATATATGCGCTTACTTTAGTTTTTTGCTCATGCTATTATAAATATGTATTTAATACTGGTCATGATTATCTGGGAATTACATCATAACCTCTCTATTCATATAAAAGGTTAATCCTCCAATTTTATTATATTTATGACAGATGTTCAAGAACTGTTGATATTACTGTGTATGGAAAACTTTACTAATTATGTTATTTACTTAATAAGTATTTTATATATTTGTCCATAAAATATTTCGATGTAAAGACAACAATAATACTTGCCTTAACTCGCGGCTTCTTCTATTCTACCTTAAATGCGTGAATCTTTATTTGAAGCTAACATTCATACATTTTTGTACATTTGTTTTTACTTTTTTTTTTAACACAAGCTAAGATTTATAAGGTTTATTATAACTTTTGATTGCACAAGCTTGTTTTTAGTGAACTCAAAATCAATCAAAGCTCATCGCAGCTTCATCTAACGACGAACAACGTTAGATCCTTCTAAAGTTCAAAGCAATAAGACAGCTATCTCAGGAGTGGCAGAGTCTTCCGCTAAGACAAATCACCTTTACGAGCCCGCCCACAGGCCGAGGCCGGTATTCATACAGTCAGCCTGGAGATTAAGCCGAGTTCTACTACTGTTGGTATTGATATGAGAAAAAAGCAATGCCTTTTCTTATTTATCATAAAATTAAATTGTAAATAAATGTCACTAGACTAATTACCTGGTAGTTGTTAATTCATTTGAATACGGGATTATCCCACTTAGAAATAAATTGCTTGGCATTAATTAAAATCTTAATTCATTTAAAAGTAATTTTCTATATTGTTACTAAGTAAAACATCTACCCAAAAAATAAAAAAAATAAAAATAAATAAAGAAAAAAAATGAAAGTAATTTTAAATATAGTCTACACTTCAAGTGAACATTATAACCCTTTTATTTATTCTCGTATAAAATAACTTTGAGTTCGCTTCCAGCTCCAGAAAATACAGGACTCTAATATATATATATATATAAATACACACACACAAACACACACTTGCAGTAAGTAATCATTTCTTCTTGACATGAACCAACTCTTTCAACAAAAACGCAACGCTGCAGTGTACTGAATTTTAAATTACCAAGAACATTTTATTTCTCTGGAAAGTTATGAATACATAGAGTGTCTCCCACCCCTCCCCCCCGCACACAATGACGAGGAGAGTAGGGTGAAGGGCGGAGGGCATGTTTCACTGGCTAATTTATGAAGCCTGCAGCGATGGTGCCACAACATTATTAAAGACAACGCAACACACTGGCATTTTTTGAAAGAGGATGGGAGTCTTTCTCCGGGAAATAGATGGGAAGACTGGGAGAGAGAGAGAGAGAGAGAGAGAGAGGGGCTGAGAAAAAGAAGGGGGTTAAAGGGAGAAGGAATGGGAGCTACGCAAACCAGCATGGCTCACTACTCGCATTGTGACTGATTAAGTCCTACAGTCTACTTATATCAATACCATATCATAGAAAAAAAAACTTAATTTTTTTT
>CABFWB010000892.1:42788-60797 GCA_902151455.1 Timema bartmani
AAAAAAAAAATTGAAAGTTTTTTTTAAAATCAAGTAATGTGGTTGGATTTTGCAGCCGTAAACAACACACATATTACAATTATAATCAAAACTAAGAATACCTCCATATTAAATTTGACTAATATTTTTATTAACACTCTCCCCCATTTTTGTAACAAACACACTATTTTTTAATATTTGATTCATTATTCTAGTTGTTTTCACACATTCTTCTAACTTCGTTGACACATTTTTCTAGTTTTTATAAACACTATACCATAATTTTTTTTATACATATTATACTAACTTATTTATGAACATTATTTTAATATATATTACAATTTATTCTATTTTCTTACATTTTATTCGGAATTTTTATACAATATTTCAACCTTTTTGTTTACACAATCTTCTAACTTTTTTCCCCACATATTATTCTAATTAGATGTTTAAAATGTTTTCTTGGCTTGTTGTAAATTAATATCTCTATTCATAAAATTTGTCTCATAAGTTTACTGTCAACGTTTCAAGTTTGAACTGGTACGAATGTTATGTAAAGTTTAATTTAACTCTACAACTATTCTTAATATGTTTTAAGCTAGTGTGATTACTATGTGCAGTATGTATTTGTTCCTGTGTATAACCTTTATAGTTTTTAAATTAATAACAACTCTCGGTCAAACTTGTACTTTAAGAAATTCGATGTCAGTTAATTATAATATTCTCTTAGGGCATAATATTTCATATATATATATATATATATGTTTTCATAAATCATATTAGCCTAGAAAGGGCGTAAAGATATTTTTTTTAAATATACGTTTTAAATATTTTATCTAAACTAGATACATATATATAAGTTCTAATCCCTTAGGACAGGAGTACCCAAACTTTTTGAGACCGCACATGTCAAATATTCTGTACGACAATCCTGTACCCTATATATATATACATATTCTATTTGGTGGCATTTAAAATATATAAAATTGTAATTTACATTACTAGCATGTATTCTTTAAATGTAAAAATACAAAATTCGAACAAAATTACAGAACTGAATAAGAAGGAATTTTTTTTGGCAAATTTTTGTTGCATGTGATCTCGTGTGTAGAGTTTGTTCATAATGTAGAAACATATCATCCTGTATTTTGATTTCAGTTTCCCTTTTTCATTAACATTTAAAAATGAGACCCAGTCTTATATAAACCCTGTTCTGGAAGAACCAACACATTGGACGTGATATGTGAGACAATATACGAACACCAACAAATGCATGAATGTCTTTCATAATGGTACCATACTTCGTTTGACTCTACACGTTTTCACATTAATTTCAGAAACTACTTAACTGAGTTATTTCCTTCTTAATGGGATGGATGAGCTTGTTTCTCGTCGCACAAAATATCGGATATGGGGACAATATTCGATACAGCTACGCGGATATCCTCCTCGGCTTTAACTTTTTTTCTAGATCCGGATGTTACTACCCACAAGGGCTGAAAATCCTGCCTCGCAAAAATAAAATGTGGCAATGAGAATTATTCTCACGGCTTTCTTACTTTTTAACCCCAATATGAGGACCTGAGGATGTCGTAATACGCCGAAACATGTCGTCATGTCACCCAGCCTAAAGGCGTAACAAGCTTTTAAAGAGTGGAATCAAAACATCAGATAATGAACGTCTTTTTAATCCAATCTTTCAAGTAACATTATAATTAGCATTTTTAACATTAACAATTTCGTCTTCACTCCTTTTATAACATCCAATATCTTATATATAAACAACTTATATTATTCAACATATCATAACTATAAAGATTGATCTGGATGACACATCTATTATTGCAACAATTTTGTAATTAATCCTTTCGATTGTTAACACAGCATTTTAAACCTTTTGACCCAGATAACAAGTTCTTGATAATATTATAATCACCTATTTTAACTTTGCGGACTATGTTATTATATATGTTTTAGTTTTAATTTTAATATGTTTAATATGTAATTTAATTTTAATATGTTTCATATGTAATTATCTCATCAGCAATTCTCATATGTGAAAGTTTCACATACTAAGTACCTGTCAAATTCCTAACTTAGTATCAATCACCTTTTATTAATCTTATTATTTGTATTGTAGCTGTGTAAATATACCTTGTCAACTTTTTCTTAGGTTGGTATTGGTAAATTGATCATTCATGTGATTAGTTAGTTTGGATACTTATCCATTCCAGTCATTGACTATTTACATTTTTCTAGTTTCAGTAAATTCTCCAAAATATTTTTATCGCTTGGTAGGATATTACATAATTACAGTTTTACCTATTTATTAAATCAATTTGCTCTTTAACAATCTCTTAGATGATTCTTAGGAAGACGGCTGTGTATTTGTAAATGATTTAATTTCCTGACTTAATAATTTTATCTTTGAATAATTAATTCCTTGTTATCTTCATTAATTCATATTGTTAATTGACCTATTGATTTAAATTATTTTTCTTGGTTCAACAATTTCTCTTTTAATAAACTAATTCCTTATATTGTTTAATTGACTAAAGAAGTGGAACAATCAATCAATTATCGTTCTACTAAGGACATTACTTGTAATACTAAGTATAGGTTTTAATTTTTCCCTATAGTCACGACGCCTAGTTTGGGAGCATTGTTAACATTGTTAACTAAGCTATATTTATTGTGGCTGACAAAAAAAAAGGGGTGAGTAAAAAAACAATAAAACCCAAGAAAATTCATTATGCCAAATAAAGCAGTAAATAAAAATTGAGTGATATATAGTATCTTCGTGTATTTATTACATTTTTTTAATTTCTTCAAATTCTGATGTCCAAGCAAACGAAACACGAATGGAATTCTGAAAATTGAAAAATGACACCTGGACACGGGAAACGAGCCCGGGATCCCTGGCTTAGTACACCGATGCTCTAACCCCTGATATATCCAGGGATCGTTCAGTGCCCAGGTGTAATTTTTTAATTTTCAGAATGACCCTGGGCACGGGACTATTCCTGGATAGCTCAGTGGTTAGAGTATTGGCGTACTAAGCCAAAGGTCCTGGGTTCGATTACCGTGTCCAGGTGTCATTTTTAAATTTTCAGAATATATATCTATATGGAGTAATCCTCACTAAAAGCATGAATAATAGCTTTGACTATTTGATTCACGAATGGAACTATCAAACGTAGTTTTTCCGTGAGGTAAATGTTACACGATCGAGCTAGACTAATGACACACGAATGTATTAACATTTGTTGAATGAACCTCCCATCACCACTTCCCCTCTCCATCACCGTCACCAACAACATAACAAACTTCCTTGCTTGTGCCACTAATTAGCCTTTTTGTTTCACAAATATTATTTCACAAACTAACCAATTAAAAGTCTGTCAGTATTTGGGTGTATGAATAAGTAAAATTATAAACTACGCTCAAAATTAATATGACTCCATACACGTATATAAGAGTTATCGGATTAGTAGAACACTATGGGCTTCACAAATTAGGTAAAATCTGTTTTTAAAACTTGGGCACAGAAAACATCAAACATAGTGATTTTACGTGATCAATAATTATGATATTTTATATATTTGTATCAACATCTTTTGTTTTGGACTATATTTTATATCTCTAGATACATTTCGTATGTTTTACTCATTATTTAATTAAAAAATAAATATATAAAAAAGGTGATGGCTGTGAAAACAAAAGGGAAATTGGCTTATAAACAGAAATAACTTTCTAGACAACAGTAATAAAACCATGATTTCAGTCAATTTGATGCTAAAAAAAGCAACAAAGTTTTCCGTTTTCATTGGTGCACCTCGGTTTGGGGTCTCTTAAAAGATGATTTACCTTCACATATTTAATATCTGCTGCTCTAATCCTGGAGTGTCCCAATATTTAAAATAAAAAAATTATATAGTTTATTGTTTAAAATAGAATCATCTACTTTTATTATAGCTATAATTTAGCTAGAAATAATCGATGGCCACATACAAACAAGAGCTTGATATTAGAATATATCATATGAAAAGTGTATCCAAATTAGAATAATATCCTCAGAAAATACATAAATATTTCACCAGTTACAGATTTATAAAAATAATAATATTAATTCTTTTAATAAATGTTACGGTGCACCGCACTGACTTTCTCCCGCTTTTATCTTAAGATAGACATTTACTAAAAACTCGTAAGATTTGTGAAACGAAATAATATGTCCATACGTTGTTGTAGAAACACTATTATTTCGATAAAATCATTTTTTTTTCTCTTTTAGCTCTTCAGTAAACTACCTTTAGATTTAGGGTTGATATCTAACTCCAAATATCCCGCGGGTAGCTTTATGAAAACCCCAGATACCAAGTTTTAGCCCAATCGGTAAAATAAGGGTCGGCTCTATTACGATATACGCCAACCAGATTTTTAGTTTCATGGGATCATGAAACGTCCATATTTATCAAAATCTTGAGTTCAATTTTTTGGGACGACCACAATACTTGCTCTCCGAGCTGTTGAAAAAGAGTAAAAAGGGATACATAGATTAGAAACCTTAAAATAGAGCTTTCTAAATATATAAACATAAATTTCTTGAGGCGTGTTTTTACGAATCCTTATTAATTAGAACATTAAAATGGCTATCGACACATATTTAAAGTTCATTAGGACATTTCTGAATCGTTAATACGTGCGAGAAATGACATTAAATATTTTAATGAAATTGATCATTTTATCTCTAAAGGGTAGCAGCTATGGTCATTTTTTGTTGATTTAAATGCGGATTGATGAGCATAATATTCCAATAACATCAAAAGTTTCCCTCAGGCTAGGAAATATATTCACCTCTACCAAAGAACATTAGTAAAATACCTATATGTTTAAAAAATAATATCTCCATGGATATAAACCAAATTATAAAAAAGGTTATATTATTATTTGAGCATCATCACTATATAAAAAGAGTATATTGATCTTTAGTAATACATAAACACCGGCTTTAAATAGTAAAAACTATTCAAGTTCCGCATTAATCAAATTATTTCATTTTACTAGAACAACTTCGTTTGCCTTTTGCAATTATTTTATATTTTAATAAACACATTTTTGTGTGTGATTTCTTGAGATTATAACAGTCTTAATGTAAACATTCCTTGGGATCAAAGCTAAGGACATCGATTATAACTATAATCATAATAACTACTCCGATTCCAGTGGGATGATAGAAAATAATGGCAGTGGCTCCCGTTGACTTCTGGAAATGTTATCATTATGAAATGGTGTTTGTCTAGGTTTATTACGTGATAAATTAACCAAACGAAGTCTGGTTGCTGATTTTTTTTCTATTGTTATCTATATATGAGAAGCCGCTCTAATTCCTCGTCAATCCATAAGCCAAAGAGAACAGAAAAAAAAAATCCTCTCCTGAGTCATAGACAAGATATTCACCAGACACTGAGCATTACGGGAGTTTCGTTGCGCTCCTTGAGCCAGTTTGAATGATTGGGCACTAGGTAGTGCTAGTTGCAGTTCTCAGTGATAACATCACTTCCATGTGAAACAACTCTCTTTAAAATCGTCCGTTGTAAATTCTAAAAGCTGGAGAAAAAGTTTCCAAGGATAGCAGTCCAAACACAGTAGCTCAGTTACCCCCCCAACTCACCTCATTATCCCCTTTCAATAACCAAACCTTTTCAGACAAGTAACCAGTCGTCGATGGTATTAAAAAAGTATTGCTTTCAACTAGACAATATGCAAGCAATCATTTGAACAAAAAAGGATTTTTGTATCCTACGTTGTCTTTGTAATTTGCAGTCTGAGTAAGCTCGTTTGAGGGGTTGATTTATGGGAAAGGGGGGCGCTATCTGAACCTAGATTTGTGAAAGTCGTTTGATTGAATTTCTATAGCCTAAGTAAATTTTTATCGGCTATCTAGCTAAGCCACCTTTAAAGTGAACTGTTTTTAATAATGCCTTCTTGATAGCGATGTTGTCACTTGGGGCTGAACGGGGTGGGTGATCCCCGTGTTGAGAGACTCAAGCCCTCTCAAAGAGTGCAGCCATTTGAACCTGGTGGTCTGTTGTATGTTTGTCTGTGGACTAGGATCATACTACCAGCTCAAGAGACACCAAAATAAAACCTCGTGGGCTGTCATGGACTGAATGATGTTGGGGGTGGTTACGAGGGCTGTAATGGGAGGATGCAACCCAATTACACGATCAATAGTTGGCTCACAGCCCCTACCACCACTCTCAGGATGTACACTTGTTGTTCAAGAACTGAGGTACATGCATGATCATAAACACAAGGGGAGTCTACACTCCATAACAACCTCAACCCCCACTGGCACATTCTTTTATACACTGCGTCTTGCCACCCATCCTAGCTATATGCATTTTAATTAGGCAAGAGGGGTAGGAATGTATAAGGTGGTGTGTATAGGTAAGTAGCTGCTTTTACTTGGAGGGAGCGTATTGAACCATTTGATAAAACTATCCTCAGTACGCCAAGCTGAGTTCAAACCCTGACCTTCACGTCATTGGAAAATCAAACTCTATGAACCTGATATCCAACCCAGCCACCCATAAATTAGGAATAAAGTTAAGTGTGCTTGGCCATTAATATATTCGATACCTTTTGAGATTTTTTTTAACAAGGTAATATTTCCATGGATGCAAATTCTGGCACATATTTTGGATATTTTATTATTCCTAAAAAATTATTCCTTAAAAATATTAAACGTAGCTTAAAACTTGTCAGCACTTTGACGGAAAAGGGAAACTCTTAGATAAAATAAAATTTAAATATTGAATTGATGAGAATATATAATAAAGGAACATAAACTTTAACGTATAAGCAAGTAGTTTTAAATAATATCTTTATATATACATATGGTATAGTTTCTAGTACGTTCGAGGGCTAATACTGACTTAACTACTAAAAATAATATGACACTAAGTGAGATGGGTATTTTTTTAAGGATTGCTTCAGTATTTCCTTTAAGAAATAATAAAATAACAAAATTTAAAAAAAATTGTCCTTAAACTAATTAGAGTTTCTCAGATTTAGGCTCACTAGCACTCACTAAACCTGCTGGTATATAATCCCGGTTATGACTGTTCGACCTTAACTAAACTTATATTTTTAAACTTAAATATCGTAGTGTATCTTCTAGCACAGATCTTGAAAGAGTTACTTAAGATGGGGTGCTAGTGAGCGTGAGTTTAGTGAAGTATTTTTGAAGTTTTTATAGTATAAACATTTTTTGAACAAAATAAATCAAATTTTTCTTCTATAGAAACATAGAGTTTAGTTTTCTGCACGTGCTAATCTCAACAGTCCTTGAATATCTGTCAGATGTGTCCTGGAATTTAATGACAACTTTTTCTCTTAATTTAAAAAGTTTGTCACCAAATGCCACCATGCTCATGCCAGATATTCAAAAACTGTTGAGATTAGCACGTTCATAAAACTAAACTCTATGTTTCTATAGAAGAAAAATTTGATTTATTTTGTTCAAAAAATGTTTATGCTATAAAAACTGCAAAATTAGCGCACTAAATTCGCGCTCACTAGCACTCAACCTTAATAAAGAAATGTTAAAAATATTTACCACTATTTTCTAAATATATTTATTTTCGATTAAGATGAAGGACGAACGAACACTTTTTGTTAAAATTTTACAAATACTAAGATTAACGTGCAAAGTAAAAAAAAAACTTCCAGAAACAGGATGGTGAAGGGCAAAGCAATATCACTATGCTCGATTAAATTAGATGTACCGAATCTTCACAGCGGCAAACATCTTTTAAGAGTATTCTTTTTTACTCTCGACTGTCTCTGTCTTTTGTATTTTGTTGGTTAGGAGCCACATGAAATAGAAATGTCATGCTGTATTAACAACAATAGTCATTTACAGAGAATTAAACACCCTCTCCACTCGTTGTTATTTTCATAAGTACGTAATACAACTATGTTGAACGTCACAATCTGTTTGTGCAATACTATATTCTGTTTTCCTTTGTGAAATACAATTTTCGCACGACCCACCGTCAGCAGTATATTTTCAAATTAAAAAGAAAATACTGCTGCAAAAGAAAGGACCTACATACCGAGATACTTGGCGACTGGAATTCCTAAATAGCCCGGAGGTCTTCAGAAGCAAAATATCCCGGGGTATTCGTCCTAGATGTGTACAAGTGTATATATATATATATATATATACACTTTTTCCTCCCGTTCTTTTTCACTTGCCTACTAATTTACTAGAATGTATTCAAGATGGAGATTGGCGTTCTAACCGACTCTAAAGAAACTTACAGAGAAGGGAGGGATAAAAAAAAAAGTTTGATGTGGCAGCCATGGAAAAGAGACAATGGGGTTGGGGTAGGGAGGTGATTAATAATTTGAAACGTTTTTACTGATTAAATAGACAGTAACTATGAACCAGCTATTTATGGCTCTGTACCTTTACTCAGAACATTATCCGCCACCCTTTTATCGTTGTTTAAAATATTTTTTGCTAATATTTTATTCATTACGGATTGATACACTTTGTGAGTTATTTTACTCTCTGTTTTTTACAAGTTAGTAAAAAAAATCTGAAATATTCATTATTTTATGTTCAAACGTATTAAATCAAAAAATCCTACCATATTCACAAACCATTAATAAAGAAATAGTGGTGTGTGAGATTGGACTTTGTAAAAAATAAGATTTTATATAGTTCTTTTGAAAATGTTCTAACACCCCCCAACCCCTTATTATCCTACCATTGAAATATTTTAGGATGGTGTCAAAGCAAGAATAGAATTCGACGTAAGGCTCACAGCCCCCAACGTTTTTTGGTGTGTCCATGACAAAATTATAGTAGAACAAATTATAGTAATTTAGCACCAAACATTGGCATAGGTCTCGTAATTTGTACCTTTATAGGTGCCGCAAGCTTCACGGACGTGTTACCAACCTAACAAGACCACACGTCAATTTTTACATCAAGTGTGGGAGAAATAGTTTGTGTTGGCAGGATCTTGGATGGAGGAATTTGAAACTTTAAACACAAAATGTGTTAATAAACCTAGCATATATTAAGAATCGGAGGAAAAACAATAATTTAAACTGTGCTACCCTCTTGTAATTTTTATTTATAAAATCAGCACAAAAATAAGTTAAATACAAGTGATCTTGCGTACAAATATTTCCCGACTACCTTCATACTTTTCTCGGTCAAATTAAATGTCATGACTTTTCCAGCTTTTACAGTTGTGTATGTACGCTGCTCATTGTGCACTCCATTTACCCTGCTAGGTAGAAAACTTACCTTGGCGAGTTCCACTATGAATATCAACACACAGGCTGAAATCATTATAATTATGGGAATATCCATATGGAGGGGATCACAAATTACATTACTTTAAATTAGTTGAGAATGACAACTTTACACGGGAATCGAACCCGGGAACTATGGCTCTATGCTCCTGAATAGCTCAGGGCTAGAGCATTGGCCAGCTAAACCAAAGGTCTCGAGTTTGATTCCCGTGTCCAGGTGTCATTTTTCAACTATTTTAAATCAAGTCTTCTACTATGGTGTAACTTATAGGATAGAGTCGTAACGTAATCAGTCAAGGCAAATGTAGTGTATTATCTTTGGTTTATTTATTAGTCTCTTTGTCGTTATATTTAAAAAAAATGTATTTTCATTTTGTTCATTAATGTATCACTAGCTTATTTTATTTTTTACTCTTCTTTCTTTCATGTTTGCTTGGCTGCCGACTACATCACTTTTAAACTCCCTTACCTACTTATTCTCCTGCTTTCTTTTATCGTTTCTTCTCAATTTTATCTCTTCATCCACTCGAGAATATTATCTTTGTTTAAGTATGGTCTACCATTTGTTGCTGTCCCCGTGAGATGGAAAAGGTCCAAATATTTTATTTTTTTGTGCACCAGTAAAAATATTCTCATTTTGGATTCTTAATTACTAAAGGTAGGAAGTGTTCTCATCAATTACTGGAGATACCTGTTTATCCTTCTTATCTCGCTCAATGACGCAAAAGTGTCAAATAAATTGTGTCCTTTTCAGGCAGACAGGCAAGGAGGTAATTAAACACTAGAATGGCACCAAAGTGGATACTCATATTGCCTCTGAGAAGTTTTATGAAATCATACATAGAAAACTTTTCACTTTTAACGAAATACTATTTTTGTATAATATTGATTCTATTATGAACTAAGCTACGTTATTCAAGGTGAATGTTTTGTTTAAACAAATGGTTCAACACACTCGCACAAACATTCTCATATTGTGTATTCGAAGAAAAGGTTTTAAAAATAGGTTTTTAGTAATCTATTTTATAGATTTTAACCATTAAAACTGACATCTTTTTATTCACAATAATCACTCTTTATAGGTACATTTTAAACCAAACTGTCCAAATATATTAAAACGAATTCGGATTTTCAAAAATAAATTATTTGTTAACTATTCTAAAATAATTTATTATTTGTAAAAATTAAAATATATTTTAAATATCATGAAAATACAATTCATATATTCCCATTTTGAATTCAATCTTTTACGTTTATTTTCAAAAGATTTAAATTTTCTATAATTTGCTGTAACTAAACTACACTTAAATTAATATATTTTTAGATAAATAAAGATGTATTATTATTGATATATAAAATAATCTCTCGATACCAATTTTGAACCAATTCACAAAAGCCATTTTTAAAACATTCACATTAAGAAAAAAGTAATCATTTAAACTATTCATAAACTAATTCCCCCCCCACCAAAAACAAGTATAGAGCTTTATTTGTAATGTTCATGTCAAACTCTCCCCATAAAAATAATTCTAATTTTTAAAAATCACTCCTCAGTAAAAGACCCTTAGCTCTGAAAAAAAGACACGCTACCGACTGAGCTAAGGTGCAGGATCTTTATTCTTGTTGTGGGCTTTCAATATTCCCCGGATGATAGGAAGATCGGGTTTCGAATCCCACTCGACTGTACTGATAGTGTTATTTTTCCTAAATGGTTTCCCACTCTCCCGCTACACAAATGTGAGTATAATTCATATACATTCTACCTTCCTTATCCATACTCCACTAACGTAATTAGTGTGTTTGTTTAATCTGAAAGGGCACTAAGACATGGCTAACAAAATATTACTACATTCATACATATACATAAATAGCTAATCACGCCATTCCTTTACGGGGTAGTCAAAAATCTGTGCGTGTTGCTAAAAAAGACAACTCCGTACTTAATCCATCCTTACTAACTTTCTTCACACTTCCCTATCCTTGCATACTCCCTTCGCTTACAACATCCATACACCGAGTCATTAATACTCTTTTATTCTTAGAAATATCAATGTTTCTCTTTTTCACACATTCATCTACAACATTTAGTCACGTCTTGTATGGCCTCCCCCTCCCTTTTGATACACACACTCTACCTTCATATATTTGCTTCTTCACTCGATCCATACTCAGCCTCTCAATATGTCCAAACTACCTTAAGACACTTATTTCATATTAACCTATTGGATTCTCTTTCAAACCACACTCCTTCAGGACCCATTCATTTACTGACTCTGTCCATACGAATTTACATTTCTCATTCCAACCGCATTCACCTTGCTCTTGTGTTTTTCCTGACAAACCCCCGCTTCACATCCGTAAAACAACGTTGGCGTTAACACACTTTAGTATACTGCCATCTTTGCCTCTTTTGATACCACCCCATTCTTTGCAATAGTCCACATACATCCAACTACTCTCCAAGATGTATTCACTTGCCTGTCGATTTCACCATTTATCTTTCCATTTTTACAGAAAATTTTGCCCAGATATACGTAATCATTCACTTGTTCTATCAGTTTTCCATTTATATTAAGGTGAAAAAAATTTCCTGATTCATCCTTATCAAAAACCAATACCTTAGTTTTGGAGTTATCTTTACGAGAATCCATTCTGTGTGTCGCCACACTCAAACTATTTAATGCATTTCGGAAATCACTTTCCTTCTCAGCAATTAATACGGCATCATATGCAAGTAATATCATTTTCACGTTGACATTGTCCAATTTTACACCAACCACGTACTCACAAGTATCCCTGATACACTTATACATGAATACATTAAACATCAACAACAACCATGGAAACATAACACAACCTTCTATAGCACCCTGTTCAATGTCAAACCATTTGCTCAAAGCTCCATCCACCCTAAAGCACATATTGCCTCCATCATTAAATTTTATACTTATTTTACCATTGAATATCCAAGATCCACGATAAAACACAAAACAACCATCCAGGGTGTAATTTTATTAAGCGTTTCTATGACCCATGTTCAAATGGAATTTACTNTATTCCGTTCAGAAATCTTACGAGTTTATAGAAAGAGAGAGAAAGTCTGTGCGGTGTGCCGTACCATTTATTTTTTTAAACTGGCCTATTCATTCTGGTTTAGATAGGTGTAATCTTGTATTTGGTTTCGAGCCGCACTTGAGACGCACTAAGTCTGACTAACGGGGTATTGATGAGATAAGCAAGATCTAGAGCAAGTGTGCCAGAATTTGAGTGAAGGTAGCGTGAAAAACCATTTGGAATCAACTAGCCTCAGTACAACCCTCCTGAGATTCGAGTCATCGGTCAGCCACATCAGGTGAGGTTGACGCCCTAGCACGCGTGCCCTCCGTTAGAAGGGTCATGTTATCTAATATAACATTTTCACATCCGCTTCAATGGTCGAATGGTCTAAGGCGTCACTCTCGTGTTAGATTGGCTCGCTTATGATGGAGATATCGGGTTTCGAATCCGGATTGAGTCTACTGAGACTTGTTTTACCTTGATGGTTTATCACTCTCTTCCCATGAAAATGCGGGTATATTAACTCTAAAATTTGTCCTTCCTCATCCCTACCACATTAGAGTAATTATCATAACTATATGCGTATAGCCATTATTGTTTGGAGAGCCCTCCCCTTAACGATGTACTCTCCATTACACCCTAACCACCCCTCTCCCGTTATTTTTATTTTCATTGCTAGGACGTCACCTTTTTTTAATGTATATTAAAAATGGGTGCTTTTATGTAATAATATATATTTATTCAAAGCGTCCAAGCACCAGTTCATGATATACACGTAAATTAATTACACTAATGGAATAGGGATGAGTAAGGTAGAAATTTTGAAGAAATGTAATCGAATTTTCGTTGAGGACTAGTGGGAAAATATTTAGGAAATAAAACTCGGATACATCTAACTGGTATTTGAACATCGATCTCTCCGTTACCGGCAGTTCAACACGAGAGTGATGCGTTAGTGGTTAGACGATGTGACCACAACTGTGGCTGGATCGACTATAGCTAACGTTTGTTTATGAGTAGGAAGGGGAAATTTATTTTTTAACAAATTGCAAATCAATGGTTTAATTTTATGTATAGTTTTTGGCATGTGATGTGATTACTCTTGAAATACATATTTATATTGAACAGATTAATGAGCTTGTATAGTTAATTATATTTTTATGGTGCGTGAAAACTTTATTTGTTCTTTTATATAGGACAAGTGATGGCTAAAAGTTAATATTTAAAACGTTCACTATTTTTTTATAAATACTTCCAAAAACATCCAAAAGAGGAGGAGTACCTGCTTTCAAACGCCATCTTGTTCAGTAATATTAAAACAAAGACCTAAGTCTTTAAAGTTTTTAAGAAGCAAAATCAAAGTTAATCCTTCTATTTAAAATATTTGTTCGGCAAACGGGTGTGTTCTCGAATTCAATTGTTAATTTGTGAGATATGGTTGGATAGACATGGGAGTTGTCTTCATCGTTAATTAAAAGCTCAGAAAATTAGCCGTCGAGAAAACTTAGTGAGCTGATTTGTGTTAGGCTGAGCCTAATTGAAAAATAAACTTTGATATCTCTGAGGGTTAATTTCATTTGAAGAAAAGAGTCTGAAAAACTTTACCCGGCATTACAAAATACAAGATAATAGTCTGCTCAAAGTATTATTGGGATTACCTAAACACTTGAAATAAAAGGTTTATTGTATCATATAAAAATGACATATCTCCACTGTAATAATTACCATCCATCCCAAAAGGATGCAAAAATACTTGCTGAATGAAAATTCTAATTGACAATCATATAATGAGGGTGTTTCCAAAAAACTATAGTCGAAAAATTCTATAACCCCAAATTTCTATGAGGGTGAAATTATGTAGGTAGGTAGCCCCTATCTCATGAGGATGCAGGAATATTTGATGATGGAAAATTGTTAAGGGGCTCCCCAAAATTAAGGAGGGAGGTCCTAGAAAAGCAAAGTCGAGATAATCTAGAGGTCCAGTAGATATAGGAAGATGAAATTTTGCAGGCAGGTGGTCCATAGCCCATAAGGGCGCAGTAATACTAGGTAACAGAAAATTCCAATGAGGGTCCTCAAAATGGGGGATTCCATAAAAACAAAGATGAGTAACTTTAGAAGTAAATAAGAACTAAGAAGCTGAAATTTGGCAGACAAGTAGCCCCTAATTCAAAAGGGTTCAGGAACATTTGGTAACAGAAATTTCCTAAGAAGTCCTCCAAGATGGTTAGGTGGGGTTTCCAGAGAGACAAAGTTAAAATACTCTGAATGCTCACTAAACTCAAGAAGCTGACATTTTTCAGACAGGTAGCCCCTAACCTAAGGAATAAGTGGTGACCAAAAAATTCCAATGAGGGGGCTTCGAAAATTTTTTTCAAACAAAGTTGAATAAAATCTTTCAGTCCAGAATATTAAGAAAATGAAATTTTGCAGGCAGGTAGGCCCTAACCTTAAAAAAAGGATGCAGGACTACTTTGTGACCAAAAATTCTAATGGAATCTCCCCATGAACGAAGAAGTATATTAAAAAAATGTTATTTACAATGAAATCTTCAATTGAGGAACAATTTCACACTTTCATTGGAGTTAATATTTGATCTCTTGAAGAGTCTTTAATTGGAGTGTGCCTCCCAGATTTTGAGGTTCAATAAAAAAGTATTACCATTCTCAATAATTGTCCAACCAATGCCAATGAGACACAATACACTGTCAAAAATGAAAAAGTTTATTTTTAAATTTGTGTCATGTTAGTATATCAAATAAAATGCATGTGGTTTCTGTTTGTCCATTGTTTTTCTCAAACTTCCCGATAAGGCACAAAGCCTTATCAATACTTATATTTTTATATCATAAGAGGCATGCCTTATTAGGTAGGGTTTATTTAAAGATTTTTTTCACAATAATTACAGTCACTATATAAATTTCATGGTATCATTGGTATAGTAATGCACATTGTAATTTTAACATTGTATCCGAGGTATAAATATTTTCTGTTGGTTGGATGTCCAAGCAAGGAATAATAATCTGCTACAGGGAATCTTTTGGTATAAGTGTCCAACTTTAATTTTAAGAAATTTAGGTAAAGTCCAGGAGTCCTGGGAGAATGGTTTTTTCGTATCACCGCTGAGCAGTTTCTATGGATTTACTTATTTAATAAAAATCTACCTACCTCAGAAAATAAAAGGGGTTGGTAGTTGGCGTCCAATACTAGATCAATTTAATAGAATTTCATTTATTCATACATAACCTTGATCTATATCACAATTAATCAAGAAGTATAAATATATACATTTTTACAACAATATTTTTTTCAACCACAGGAGATAAGGTGAGTTGAAGAAGACGAGGTGATTATTGAGTTCATGAGTTAAGTTGATTATTGAGGTTAGGAGATATCCACATATGAACAGTCTCGAATGAGTTCATTAAAAACTGGAAACTATTCAAAGGTATAGGTCATTATTGTACAAAATATATCAGAAACTGGCCTAGTTCAAGAAAAATTAAATTACTCAATGCCTAACAGTAATGTTGAGCCTCAAAAACTAAGAAATATAATATAATTTACGTAATTCCATAGTTTTATTTTATTTCTTAAATATAATTTAAGAAGCTCCTAACAAATTATTATTTTTAGACAGTTAAGACTTAGATATGTTGGTCTAGAAAATAACAAATTTAAGTTGCTATTAAAGTGGATACTAAATGATGTGATGTTGAAAAATTAGAAAGTTTTTAGAGGAACATTGTGCATGATTATGAACAATTAAAGAAGATTAAAATAATTCATTAACTTATACAATGGTTAAACGAATTGATGAATAGTCTAAAACATAGGTTAACCCATTAACATCTTAATACACAATATAACGTGATATAAACATAGACATTAAAATCAAGACTTATTTTGAAATCATTCAGAATAGAATTAAGTTAACATTAGAAAAGTTGATTTAGATAATTTTGAGGTATGATATAATGTAGAATTAGAAAAGTATGGTTATGTCGGTATAAGTCTTATCTGTATTGATGTCCCACTACTCCTTTGAGATCCAGCACTGGAAAAGGTGTCTGGACTACTTCAATCCGACATGTTTCGGTACATTAGTATCAAATTCATGGATACTGCAGATGAAATTAAAGACATCAGTATCCATTTATGTATGATTATGCTCCTTGATGGACAGAGATGTTTATCTTGTATCACTGTTTACGTGACAGTAAATATCATTTCATTTATGCGTTTTGGTTTTTAGTAAGTGTTTATATTTTAAGATGGAGAGAAAAAGTATTTGCCGTGTATAGTACCATTTTATTTTAAATAGTTATAATTCAGTTGAGCAGAAAATTATTAGATTTAGTACTGTAAATTTACGGGAATCAGGGTCGTAAGTAATGGCTTCACGTTTTAAATCGATGGATATCAAAACCAAATCATTAAGTCAAATGTTTTCAATGGTGACAGAAAAAATCAGTTGTATTTTTTAAATTGTCGTTGCTATCACATGGTTTCTGGAATTCATTGGGTAGACTTATAAAGAAGTTCACCTTTGGAATGTACTGTAAACATCAATTTGTTCGAAACCCATTTATTATTTAATCCGATGTCATAAGGTCAAACAGTTAAGCTACTTTATGACACTTTTGGTCTAATTTGCTGGGATAATAATTTGTAAGGGACATTAAAACATCTTTTTAATAGAAAAGTTATATAAAATTAATATATATTTTATTTCGTGTGAATCTTATTGTTAAGTTGGAATGGATGCATAAAGCTTTTGAAATCAAAATAAATGTTTATAAGTAATATCTTCCCAATCTTGTATGCAAACTAGACTGGATCAATATCGTTAGGTATTCACGTGAGATAACTGAGAGACCTTGGTTCGTAATTTAGTCTTCTATTAGTGGTAAAATCAAGTTTGGTGTGAATAAATTCTGGATTGACTATAAGTAGGGGCTCAGACACAAAGCGCCCTAAGTAGCCGTTGAAGAGTTTTGGGTTCAAATCCTGTCCAGGACACTGGAGGGGTTTTTACATGCATAGTTTATCATTGAGGTTTTACAGGGTTTGTTTGTTTCCTCACTAATCTAAGTACACATTCTTTCAACTTCCTATTCCATAACACTTAGGTCAAGTCATTAAACAACACTTCTGTTAAGGGTGCTATGCCACATGGGAGTTTGTTGCAGAAGTTAAGTAAGCCCGCATTATTTAAGAGTTTATTCGATATTATTTAACATAACTTTCAACTAAATGTAGGCGAACATTATAAACAGGTTTCTGGCCAGCTATAAAATTTCAATTCTGGTTTAAAGTTTAAAGTTTAAAAATAAATTAACTAGGCGTCACATAAAAATTGTGTACATCTAAGATCCAAGCAAAAGGATATAAACCTAGATCTAGCATTTCTATTTCAAATAAAGTCATGTTTTTATAGGATCTCAACAGAACAATTAAAGATAATGTGGGATTATTTTATGTACTTTTATATAAGTTAGCGCATATATTTTTTAAACAATTTTAAACTTTTTAACTAGTCAGAACTTTCGCCTATATGTTGGTGAGAACAATATTAGAAAATATTAAACTACTTCATAAATAATCTGGTCTTTATAAACGTCTGCACAGTTT
>CABFWB010000892.1:63278-87980 GCA_902151455.1 Timema bartmani
TATATATATATATAAACTTTTCGACACTAAACGTAAAGTATTGCGACAGTGAAAAAAAAAATATAACCTGAGATGTTGATGGATGTAGTAGACGTTTCATGACCCTCTCTCCCCCAAACCATAAAAAATTGTTTTTGCAATGCCATCTGTCTGTGTGTCTGTGTAGCCCCAAAATTTAGCGTAGTTTTATAAAGGGCGAAAAGAGAAAAAATAGATTGTTTCAAAATCAGAGCCAAAGATTTAAATTAAAATTCGTATATAGGCATTGATTAATATTATAAATAAAATGGCTGCTTTCATTTTACCATGAAAATGAATTTTAGGATACTTTACAGAAGCGGAAATGCCTTTATCTCCGAAACTATTTGAGACACTAAATAACTTATCATTGCAAAATTGTAGTAATATTAAAAAATAAATTTTTTTATATAAAATATATCTTTATAAAATCAATAGTTTTTCAGATATTGGCAAATTTGTCAATACAATTTTGTGAGCTTTAGTTGAGAAGAAATACTACTTAAATTTTAACGTAATAATTATCTAATGCGATAGACTAAGTTAATAAGACGTAAGTATCATAAAAAGTTTATGTTCTATTTCATTTAACCTCTTAGCGGAAATGTTTGTACATCAATGATCTTTCTCTAACATTTAAAACTCAGTTGTCAATATTTACCTATTTTATCGGTGTAAATGTATAAATGAGGAATTTAATAGCAATGCGATTAACATAAGCTGTCCAATCTATAGTAAAATGTCGAAAATATTAACCGGAATTCGAAATTTTAATACGACGTGTTGACCCTTGTGGACCCCATATTTATATTTTTTTTGGGTCCAATTATACAAATGAGGACTTTAATTTTTTTTTAAATAAAATTAAAGAATTTAAAACTAGGAGTCAAAAAAGGTTTTACATGAGTATAGTGCAATTTATGCTTGGGTTTGCTAGTGTATATTATTTCGTTTCACATATATTACGAGTTTTGAGTGAATATCTCCAATTTTAAACGATGGAGTGAGAAAGTCCGTGTGGAGTCCGTAGGGGAAATGTGCCTAAAATGACATACCATTTTTACGTTTTGAAATTTCTTCTAGAATATTCTTCTGAAATTAATTGTTTCTAACTTTTTGTAAACTATGATATATAATCTTTCAAATGAATACCAAAAAATATCACTAATACATATATTTATTAGTTAAAAAATTAAAATACAAAATATAGTACTGTGCTATTTGATACATACTGTATGGGTAAAATGGCATATTTTTAATCTTACACAGAAAAAACCATTAAACATACAAATTAAACCTTCTATTATGACTTTTGTTGTTTTATATGTAGTTATCATGGCTTGCAAATATCACACACAAAATGTTTTGCCCTCTTAGCAAGGCCAGCCAATTCACGTTCTGATTCTTGGTCAAATGTGGACTTGAATCAACCCAAACCCTTGCTAACACCTTGAATCTACTTGTTTTTATTCCTATCCCACCTTCTTAAAGTTGTTTATGGTACTCCAAACAGTTTAGATGCCCAAAACCAACCCATTTCCCCATTATTTACCACATCAATAGCCCGTTGCATTGCTTGCTCTTCCCATGACTGCATTTTTGTCTTTTTGACGTAAGTCACAACCATCTTCGCACAAAATATTTGAATTTAATATTAAAAATAATTTAAGTAACTATTTCAAATATTAAAAATATAATTTGGTAAACAAATTACAGTAAGAAACATTTATTTTAGCAGGATAATGATTGATTTAAATAACTAAGACACTACCTAGGGTAAAATGACACACTATGCCATTTTATCCTTACCAGTGGTATGCCATTTTACCCAACATTGCTAACTATGAAATAATAAAATATTGTACAAAAAATATTAAATAATTTATGGTCGATTTTACGTCATAAATACTGCATATTACACTTGAAGTAACACTAATTATATTTACAGTAAAATTACTTACCCTTCAATGTATTTGTTAACAATGAAAGATAACAAAAAATATATTTTACTAAGCAACTTTTCAATTTTTCTTTAATAACTTCAGAAACACCTTCTGCAAAGGTCGGCCATTTACAGAGTATCAATGATTCCAACTAAGGAATAACTCAATAACCTCAATTTGAAAAAAAATAGCAGTACTTGCGAGAAAATGCACTTATGCCATTTTATCTGAGTATGCCATTTTAGGCACTTTTCCCCTACCATTTATTTAAAATATGGGAAGCGTTAGGAAACCATAAAGGTTTTTTTTTATCGCCGAGTTTTACTACCCATTTGTGTTATACGCTTATGTACTAACTACTCTGGTAGTTTTAGGGATTAGGAAGGTTATATTAAGATGAAGTGCACCCACATTTGTGTGGAGGGAGAGCGTAAAATCGTTTGGGAAATCCACTTTCAGTACACCCAACCAAGATTCGGACCACGATCTCCCCATCATCAGCAACTTAGAATATTATGAGAGTAGCACCTTAGACCATGCGTCCACCCAGGTGGGTATTATCTAAGTATTCTATGACACGAGGACGAGGAGGCCGGGATTCTAATCCAGGTCAGTGCTTGCGTGTGTTTTTTTCTACATAATTTATCACTTTCCTTTCACACAAACATGGTAACCCTTCCTCTCAATTCTACTTTCCATAGGCTTATTCTTACCGCACTAGTAAAGGCATGAAAGAAAATCTCAAGCTAACAATGTCACATATTAACATAATCCATGACCTAAAATAACTCATTGAACATAAGTTCTCCATTCAGCTTTTTCCTTAAATCCAATCCATAACTTGATATCCAACCTCCTTCAAATACATTTTAACATTATCCTCCCGTCGACGTCTCGACCTACCAAGGGGTCTTGTCTGTATCTTCAGGTTACTCAACGAAAGTATCGTGTCTACGACTGTCATCGCACACGTGACCATTTGAATAAAAGTTCGTTTTGTAGCACCTTTAGTTAAGATACCTTAATTATATTGTGTCAACCCTCTTAATATCTTGAGCTATAAGACAGTCCCTGAGAACAGAATTGTATTGACTCAAACTTTCTGCATCAGCACTATTTGCAGGTGCCTATATTGCTGAATAGGCTGAGGGTTTTGGAAGTTATATAGGTAATAGAAACTAAACCCAATAAATGTTATGCTTTCTTGAGCATGCTCAGGAATTTGACGGTAAAAGTAACTATAGCCATCACAAAGGCAATCATAATTTAAATGGTACAAGTTGGCAATCTACTTTTTTCTGACTAACTTTTTTTTTATTACCGCGAATTACTACCCTTTCGGGTAGTAAGCTTATGAACTAATTAAGCTAATAGTTTTTGGAATTAAGGAGGTTATATTTAGAGGAAGTGTACCCGCATTTTCGTGGAAGTAAAGTGGAAAACTATTTTGTAAAAATCACCCTCAGTACACCCGACCAAGATTCGAACCTCGATCTCCCGGTAATCAGCAGTCTAGTGTACTGTGAGAGTAGCGCTTTAGACCATGCGACCCCCGAAGCGCGTACTAGGTTTTTATTTGCAAATGTTCTATGATCTACTTTTGAAATAAAAAAAATTGTTGTCAAATATTAACTTCAGCTGTTTTCTTTGTATTACTATACACCTTCTGGTTGTCAATCTAGTACCAACAAAATTGTCTCAAAACAAATGAGGTTTCTTGGTGTTGAAACACAAGATTCGTAGATTTATCGTGTGAACAGTCATATTTAAGGGAGAAAATACATTTTCACGTACTAAAACATTCAAATTTAGAATTTGAAATTTCCCTAAGACCCAAAGGCTGGTTGGTATTTGTAATTCTCTATTTTAAATATTACATACAAAACATTTTGTTCCTATTGCTAATGTGACATTTCCTTGTTTATATAAATGTGCGGTCAACCCGCAGGACTAGTAATGAGCTTTTTAATAAACAAGCACATTTCAATCATTGCCAAATTAATCTCAAATTGCCGTATTTCATGTTTTCATTCATTTGTTTTCATTTAGTATTCAAAGTGAAATATTAAATTAGGCCTACTACAACTGAATTTTCTCATACAAAAAAAAGTATTAATATTTAATTGAATCGCACCAGCTTCAATGGTCGCAATATATATTGGGTTGCTAGTGGCGGTGATGGGAGGTCAGAGGTTTAAATCCCGGTTGGGTGTACTGAGAGTATTTTTACTCAAATGTTTTCCCACTATCCCTCCACACAAATTCAGATAAATTTACTCTGAACTCTACCTTTCTCAACCTTGCCCGATTAGTATAAAATATGCGGATATTCCAAAAGGGTGGTAATCCATGGTACTTCCCATGGAAAATATATCCGCATTCACGTTGAGGAAGAATCGAAAACCATTTATTAAAGGCCACCGTCAGTTCACCCGACCGTGATTAAAACCCCATTCTCCCCGTCATCGGCAGTACATCTCTTGTGAGAGTGACGCGTCAGACCATGCGGCCACAGAAATACGTGATTGTAAAATAACTCAATTTACATTTTGTGACTAAGCCTTGAGAAGTCATGGAGAGTTGGCATAAGAATCGGATTAATTCATAGGATATTACAGAAATGTGTAAATAAATCACTAAAACACCAGATCATAAGTCAAAATCCACTCACCAAAACACAACATTTGTTTGGAACTTTTCCTAACAAATACATTATCTCCTACTGTAGGAACTACAGTTGTATGGGAGACATTGTTTGAGATGCTGTATACGTACTAACGGCTTTGGCTTCTTGGAGATTTCGAAGCTATTTTACGAAGTGGGTTGCATCTTAACTAGATGCACCTAAACTCCATTCACGGTAGGAATTACTTTCTGAAAGGTCTTTTTTCCTACCAAAATCCTACTATATACTAGCTTTCTGGTAGGGAAAAAGGCCTTTCAGAAAACAATTCCTACGCTGAACAGACTTTAAGCTGTCTAAGCGCCAATGTACAAAATAGAAAGAAAGGGAAGAAAATGAGAAAGTTACCCTGAGAGGGCTTTTTTCTGTGTGCTGATAATCCTTTCCCTCTTCCTCTGACGAGTTTACAGTCACTTAAATATTTGCGCCTTGAAAACATTTACTTGCTTTTTAATTTTACATTTCCCTTGTTTACTATTCTAGATAAACATATGCTACCATGGACTTTTCTAATCTACATCCTGGCAGGAAGACTCCTACAGGACATTTTCATGGCCAAGCTAATTAGCCTGAGTTGTAGAGGATTTATACAAAAATACGTTTACAAAACACTATTCAAAGATAGGAATAATAATTTTTGTGACGCTGTAGGACTATTTCTAGAATTATTTAAGAATTTATAGTTTTTTTAAACGTTAAATCTTTAAAACTCGCCGAGTAGAACTTAAATTCATTAACATGGTAAATCCTATCTTGACCAGCCGTGACGTAACAGGTAGGTAACGTTCTTGTGCGCGGTTATTGCGACCATTCAATACACATCAACGCGTTTAAACATCTTTTCTTGACCTAGCGCTCTGTTACAGGTAAGGCGTGTTTTACAAGAAGTGGGACTCTGTAACTTCGCGCGCGCGCGCGCGCACACACACACACACACACATTTGAGAAAATAGCTTACACAAAACAAGCACTTAGCGATATAAACAGCAGTTTTCATTAGATTGTGGAGACGCAATACAATAGAATGTTATTAACTCGAATGAATTAGGACCTAAGCTTCTTCAGACTAGTGAAAATTCGGATTAAATGGCAGAACACGGGAAGACTCTACCAGAAGACAGAGTATTTTCACCAATTTTAAATTACAGTTGAATGAGTTTTATAAAAATCTACATTCATTTGATTGATGTATACCAAGTAAAATTTAATGTAGTTTAATTTCTACAAAATGTATTTTTTACAGAGCTGCAATTATTTCTAGTTACACAGTAAAACATGGTTGTATTGACTTTAACTTGTAAATATTAAGCATTAACGCTGGTTCTAACAATTCTCTTTTCACTTTTGAGTTTATTAACCAATAAAATATATTATTTAATATGATTTTGTTGGCCCCCCTCACATCCCCAGCCCTTATTCCGAAAATTCTGTTCTGATTAACAGGAATTTCCTACGACCAGGGGGCTCGGGCTAAAGGGGGTTTACCATTTCAAGTCTCATATTAATATGCACTGCTCATGTTGGTTCGAGTATTTGACACATTTTCTGATGAATGATATATATTAAAATAACCATAAAATAGCTAATATAGTTAAATACACACGTCTTTTCAGATGAAATTCTGATGGAGTTACTGTGTAAGTATAGAAAATTGACACTCTTCCGGGTACTATTTTTATATATTTACATTATGTAAGTATGTAAATAATTTCCCTCTGAAAAGTTTCTTTTATGTTCATTCAAAATAAATAGTTTTTGCTAGAAATGATAGCATTTCCCCTTTTATATTAAAGTACCATATTGTTATGGTTACAATAATTTATTATTCCAGATATGAGGGGCTGCGGAAATAGTTGGGGTTTTTCCAAAGGGTTTCTTTATTTTTTTTCAATTATCTCGAAATAAAATAACTTTATCAGTCTATGTGAAATTGAATATATGTTAGTATCATTTGAGATGTGTTTATTCAACAAATAAGATTCTCAAACTAGGTTTAACATCACATTACACACGATGAAAGTCATGTTGCTTCATGATCGTCAAAACTCGATGAGAGTTTTGTTAGCCAAGTCCCATTACCAAAACCATGGATCTACCATCACTTTACCAAACAAGTTTTTTTTTTTTGTCCGGGAGGGCAGTGTTTTTAATTAAACTTGTAATATCGCGATGCTTTATTTGCATGGTCTGCACAGTGCGCGAGTGAGAAAGGGAGAAAAAAAAAGGGGTAGGGGGTGACTGATGAAGGATTATTATTGTTGTTTGTACATAACATATGTACATTCGTGTGTAAACAAGTTTTCCTGAATTTGGTTTCTTGGTCTGTAATTGCTAGGACCATGTAAACCCTCATCCCTTACCCCCGTTACATTCCATACCCCTCTGGAAAAAAAAAAAAGCGAAGAGACGGAATTACATTCGGGGAGGTCACACCAGGCAAAGAGAATATCCAATGTTGTATGGAAATCTAGCTCACATATATAAGCCTATACACACACTCAAACATACATGGGCCTTCTCTGAATTAAAAATGAAATTATTACTTGTAAGGGACATCAAAATCCCATTCGTCTACAAATGTTCACAGCGTCCAGTCATATTTGTTAGCTCGTTATATTTTGATGGTACGAACGGGTAAGGGTTTTTAATAGCTGAGGTAATATTACGTGAAAAATATAAACCTGAAAAAATACATTTCATGGGAGGTAACACATCAAATATTTTTATAACACTCTCAGAGCTAATATTCTATTATGTATCTATGCAACTTATGTAAAATCTAAAGGTTTAGACATGTATTCATAATGATTAGTACATTATATGTTCACTTATTATTATATTATGTCTAGAGCTTGAAGCTACTTGAAGTCCCCATTGTAACATTTTATCTTTGAGCCTTAATTAAATATTACTATCTACATTAATTAATATAGACGAAACAAATCTTAGCTCAAAAGAACAAAAGTCTAAAAAATATTACAAAAACCTCATATTTCCATATTTCTATGGCTTATTTTAGGAATATTATTGTTCTAATCTTTTAAATATGGATTCAAATATAGCCTTTCATTATATTTCTAAATATAATCGACCAAAAATGTCAAGCTCAGCTAGTCTGGTTGGCCAGTAATTTTGAGGTCGGGGTTCAAATTATGGTCGGATGTACTATAGGGTGGTTTATCCTAAAATGGTGTCCTACTCTCTCTTTATGAAAACGAGTCCAAGATTATATTTCATCTAGATCTTACCTCCCCCTCCCTTCCTCATTAACGCAATTAAAATTCGTACAGCCCGCACTTGTTGGACGTGGGGTAAAAACCTAAACAATCTTAACATTATCTTATTAGTTTTCTAATTTTTGATTTATGATGCATCACTTAGTGCCTTCGGTACTACAGATACGATCCTATTTTCATAAGAAGCACCTTTGAGAAAATATAAAGATTCTCTGCGGACAATGTTGATAACGTTTTCTTATATTATTAGTGTTGGTCATGTAATGAGGATAGAAAAGGAAAGAACATCAAAGAGAATGATGAAGATGAAATATGTAGGAAAAATAATGTAAGGAAGACTAAGAAAGAGATTGGAGGAGTAGATAACAGCAAGTTTGCGAGATAGAGAAGAACTAAAGGAAGCAAATAAAGGAGTAATAGTGGGTGGAAGGGAATAAGAAGAGGGAGGCATTTTACTAAATCATAAATGTGCGATATTTGATCAAAACCGTTGCACAGCCGTTTTCGAACAGATTAATTTTTTGCTTTCGTTTTTTCTCATAAAGATGAAATAATCCATAAACCAAGACTATACCTATAACTCTATCCATGGGATCGTGGTTTGCTGAATTCCTCTTGCGGCCATCCCCCAGCATAATATATATATATATATACTCAATTTTGGAGGTAGGTAAAACACTTTGTCTCTACGTCTATCAATCTAGTTGAGTCTTTGAGTCTTTTGAATGTAACTTTATTTTAAATTAAGACTTAATATTTTCGCATGGGTTAGTCTCAGACTTGACGATGGCGTAATTCGCTGAAACATGTTGTCACTCAGCCAAAAGTTGCAACAAATTTTATAAGGAGAGGAATCAAAACATCAGATAAGGAACGTCATTTTTAATTCAATTTTTCAATTAATAATTTGTCGTTTATTACACGTCTTTTATAGCAACCAATAACTTATATATGAACAACATATATGTATTCAACATATCATACTTATTAAGAATAACCTGGATGACACATGTGTTATTACAGCAATTCCTTAATTCATCTTTTCGATTGTTAGCACTGCATTTTTAAACCATTTGACTTGGATATCAAGTCCTTAGTATTAATCCAAATACTTATTATAATTTTGTGGAACTATGTTGTTAGTTATATCTCAATTTTAATTTTAATATGTTTCATGTTGTATTTATATTTTCAGCAGTTTTTATGTGTGGAAGTTTCACAAATTAAGTATCTAGTCAATTAGTAAACTTTTTATCTATCACCTTTCTATTAATTTTTATTGTAATTGTTTAAATATTCATTGTCACATTTTTTGGTGCTGTTATTGGTATAATTGATCATTCAAGTGATGGGTTGTTGTTGAATCTTTAATTGTAGTATTAACGGCTCCAGGCTAGTCATTTGACAATTTACACTTTTTATTGCTTATCAATTAATTCTTTACAATATTCTTCGACTGCTTAGTAGTATTTATGGAATCAATTTTTGTTCTTTAACAATCTCTGAGGTGATTTTTTAGGAATGCTATTATGTCTGTTTTACTTGATCTAATTTTTTGACTTAACAATTTCTCTTTGAATAAATTAATTCCTTGTTATATTCATAATTTATATTGTTTAATTGACTAAAGGAGTATACCAATCAACTTAATTGTTTTTTCTTACAAAGTACTTTCCTTTTATTATAAATCTTATATTTCTCCTTACTACATGTAAAATGAATATAATTAAATTATATATACTAGGTTTTATACTTCACATATTCTTCGTTGAAACTATCTCCTGCCTTCTTTAAAGGTTAGTCCTTACTTTTAAAGAAGTTTTTGCTGCCAAAATGATATTTAACTATAGAAAATTAATATATTTAAGATGGCCCAAATGGAGTCCATACTATTCGTTTCTAACTTTTTTTTTAGAATCCACAAAACCAAACCATTAACAATTCACAAACATATTCCATCTTCTTTAAAGTAATTTCCGACCTAGGAGAACACTAGTTGCCGAGATTTAGAACTAAAAAAAAGAATCTTAACTCTTTAGACAATGAAATGAATTATTATTATAAAAATAACTTAATATTCTAATTTGACAAATAAACATAAATCATCTTTAAAAGTAATTTTATATTTCGCTACGAAAATACAAACGAGAATAATAATCTCTTCAGGTAAGGGCAATTAGTTCTTCAAACGACAGCCAGATGTTATAAGCGTCCAAGAACATAAATTATATTAAGATCATAACAGTTCCGAAATAAACCACTCTCTAAAGCAGATAGCGTTAAAATTACCTACCAAAAAATTAATAAGCGTGGCGGGTTGGCAGTTAGTTTATGAATAAAAATAAACAAGGAAAATGTAATATAGTGAAATAAAGGTAAGTAGCTTACATAATACATATTAATTGTAAATAAATAATTAATATATATATTATATATATTAATTGTAAATAAATAATTAATATTCGAAACTTTAGTAACTGTGATTAAAAAATACAGTAAAGTTGTCAACGTAATTACGTATTTGAAAGACTGAGTCAACCGAATATTATTGTTATATTATAAGTAATTCTTTTAGCAAAAATAACATAAAATAACTTCAATAATCCCCTTGTCTCCTAACCTCAATAACCACTTTGTCTCCTAACCTCAATAATCCCCTTGTCTCCTAACCTCAATAATCCCCTTGTCTCCTAACCTCAATAATCACGTTGTCTCCTAACCTCAATAACCACCTTGTCTCCTAACCTCAATAGCCACCTTGTCTCCTAACCTCAATAATAGCCTGTCTACACTCTCATCATAGGCTTATAAACATAATATACATGTTACTTAAAATGTTAACACAGGTGATTTGTTCATTGAAAATATTAACCTGAACTAATAATGTGCAAATAACCTACTAAAATTCTACAGTACTTTTAAAGTATTTTACTTATTTGATGAGACTTGTAGAATATACTCCTCGATTTACGAATACTTGTAAGCTACAAGTACCTTTATAAAACCAAACTATAATCTTAATTGTAAAATGGCTATAAATGGTAAAATTACACTAGTAATAACAAGTGTTTACTTGTAGCTTTATGAAATCTTATTTTCTTATTTCTGACAATGAGCAAGTGAGTTCTCTTGTAAAATGTAGACCTGTAGCCTTATGAAACAGACCCCCAGGTGACAAGGGTTAGAACGATGACAGTTGAGTTATTTGCAGAATATATGTGTACCTATATTTAATTTTTGTGGTAGACTTCATAAAATCACCATGGATGAAATGAGTCCCATTCGTTTGCATGGCTGTGTTCTTTAATTAAAAAGAGTTAATTACTATACATATGCTATGTAAATTAAAGAATAGTAAACAATGCATGGAATCAAACCATGTTTATTGTGGATCATCGTTGTGTTTTTTCTAAATAATGTGTATTTTTTATTCAATCCCTTGTTTTTCAGTGTAATATATCACATTTATTTGATTATGGACTGTTTGTACAATAGTTTATAATATATCTATATTTGTTTCAATAACCTTCTGAATATTTATAGAATTGTAATATCACTATGAATATCTTATATGTGCACTGTGTTGGCATCGGGAATAACATCTTAGTCTCGATCTGAAGAATTGATGATGGCGTAATCACCGAAACATGTCGTCACCCAGCCAAGATTAGCAACAAATTATATAAGGAGGGTAATTAAAACAACACAGATAAGGAACGTTACTTTATTCAAACTTTTCAAACGTATTTTTTTTTCCTTTTTGGCTATACTTATTTCATAACAATCACTTATTTATTTATATGATCTTGTATTTAAAATATATCATAACCGAGTAAAGCATAACCTGGATGCCTCAAATGTTGATTTCCATTAATCTACAATTAATCTTTTCTCGATTGTTAACACAAGCAAATTTTTAGAAACCATTTGAATCGAATAACAAGTTTTTAGCATTAAATCCTTTAAAATCTTTTGATAATTTTGTGAAATAAGTTACTTGTTATGTCTTGACATTAATTTTAATATGTTTCATGTTAATTATATAGTGTTAACTTTTTTTTACATGTGTAAGGTACATGCATTAACAACCTAGTAAACTATTTTAGCCTTTCTATTAATCATCTTTCCACTGTCACTGTTTAAACTCCTAAACATTACAGAACATATCTTTCTTGTCAACATATTTTCAAATTGTTTACCAGTATATTTTATTATTCAACTAATAAGTTCACTATTGTTTGTATACTAATTAACCTAGTATTTTTGTTTCATAACCTTCATAAAACACAAAATTTTATCTCGAGTACTCAACATTTTGTATAGTCTGTTAGTTATTATATTAGTAACTCTAATATAGTCAATTTGTCAATTTCTAATTTTCATTTTGCTTATCAGCTATACCTATACTCTGATACTACTTAAATATGGTACTTCCACAGATTTATATTTTTCCTTGTTTTATGCTAATTAATTTAAGAGATTTACTACTTAACAATCTTGATGATGGTTTTTAGAAATGTTATTGTACCTGTTTTATTTGACTTAATTTCTTGATATATTAGTTTTTGATTGAATAAATTATCTTCATGATATGTTTCATATTTATATTGTCTAGTTGGCCAAAGAAGGTGTACCAATTTATCTAATTAGCTGTTCCATACAAGTAAATTCGTGATATTATAAATTCATATGCTCCTTACTACAACTAATATGAATATTACTAAAATTATCTTATATATCTTTGAACAATTATTTACATTCTCAAGTTAGGGTTCTTTGCAAAGCCCTATGAATATTTATAAAGGTGTAATATCATTATAAATATCTTATATATCCTGAAACAATTATATATATTATCCAGTTGAGGTTCTTTGCAAAGCCTAATTAATATATATTTATAAAGTTGTATTATAATTATGAATGTGTCATACATCTTTGAAGATTTCTGTACATTCTTAAGTTGGGGTTGTTTCCAAAACCCTAAGGATATTTAGAGTTTTATAATCTTATTATGAATGTAGTGTAGACAGTTTTTCCAGCCCTTGGACCACAAACATGCCCGCTATGCTCCCTACGTCAGGAAACATTTTTTTCTCTCCTGCAAAGAAGAGTTTTTCTCCTGCTACAATAACTCACCCTTAGGCTATAATTCATATTCCACTAACAGCGAACTATCTCCTAAAGAGAGAAGAAGGATATGTATGTATTCCCTTCTATTTTTACATCAGTAGGAGCGCTACATTCCTTTCGTTGGCCTGGGAGGAAAACATTTGAATATTACGTCCTAAAATGTCTACATTATTTTGAATCACCCTTCGTTGAATGTTTTAGGTGTGAAAACAATATTGTGAAAACATGTAGCGCAACTTCAAATGAAATAGAGTATTTATTTTAAACTTTGTTCACTTACCAAATGTAGCCACTAATCCTAACACATTTGATATAAGCAGGAGAGTATGATTTTCAACTGATAAACGTTTAAGAGTGGTCTGCAAACGTTTAAAACGCGTTAGTCAAATGTACGCCTATTTAAATAATATTGCAAACTGTGTATTGAGCTTTATTTAATTAGTATGAATGGTCCTCTTTTTTTTTGTCTCACCACCCCTGCGGAATGTCCTCATTTAACTGCCAAAAATGAGTAGGAATGAGAATGGTATGATTTTTAGAAAATGTACCCGCATTTTGATGGAGGGAAAGTGGGAAACCATTTAGAAAATGATCTCAGTACACCTGACCGGAATTAAAATCTTGATCTTCCCATCATCGTCAGTCCAACTTATTGAAAGAGTGAAGCTGTCTGTATACCATCCAATCACCCTAATGAGTGATCCTATTTATATACTAGAGCAAGAGATAGCTACAGTACGTACAGATTAAATCAAAGGTTTTAATTCCTATCCATTAACGTTTTCTAGTGAAAAAAAAACAGATTCACATTTTGGGTGACTCAAGTATCATATAATATAATATAATATAATATAATCACATAATCTGATAATAAATAAAAAACAATGAGGCCTTTTGGAGATGTAAATATAAGTTTCTTTAACTCCTTATGTGGAGCATAGGGCTGTAACAAAGCTTCGTCATTCAAGTTAATTCTCTGTCACACGTTTGAGTTCATCTCTTGATTTTCTGAGTTTCTGGTCCTCCGCCAAGTTATCCTTGACCTGCTCTGACGTAGGTTTATTTGCTGTTTCCAGTCCAGAACTTCTCTTGAGACGTTATCCTCGCCTCTCTGCAGATTGTGGTCAGGCCATCTTCAACTACAAGCGTCTGGTAGATTCTTTTCCACAACTCTTCATTCGACAGTACGTTTGGCCATCATAGGCCCAATATGGTCCTCAGGAATCTGTTGATGTACGTCTGCAGTCTCCGTGCCAGGTGTCTTGTTGTTTTTAACATGACCAAAGACAGGACACGAATCAATAGTAGCCATTTTCAACAATACAAAAAAACCTTTTCTAATATTGATGTGATATAATTTTTAATTCCAATCATATTATTGCGTACTTGTATGATCTTTTTACCAGTTGCAAGGATAGTATTATAAACTATTCCAAATTTATGAGAGAAATGTGTTAAATTGAATATATTTTTGTTAGATTAAAGTTATTTATAAATGTGTTTCTATAGTAGATAGTATCAGAATGAAAAATAAGTCATAGATAAAAGAGAAAGAGATGGAGAATTTAATTAATTAATTAATATTTAGCACCGCGTCTTACTACTCGTTCGGGTTATACGCTTAAGTACTAATTACGCTAATGGATTAGGAATTGGGAGGGTTAAATTTAGAGGAAGTGAACCCGCATTTGCGTGGAGGGAGAGTGGAAAACCATTTAGGAATTACCACCCCCAGTTCACCCGACCGAGATTCGAACCTCGATCTCCCCGTCCTCGGCGGTAGAGCTCAACACGACAAGTGCGTTAGCCAACTACGCCACCTACGTCACCAAGGCGGGTATGGAGAATTGAAGAAAGTGCAATATAATATTACGCTGTAAGAATAATGAAGAAACAAACTGCAGCATCTGGTTGCATTGAACTTAAGTCTCCTGAGTCAAAGTGAAGCCCGTTTAATTCTTTTGAATCTAGGTCATAGTGAAGTCCAATTAATCCTCTGGGGTCAAACCTTAGCCCTCTAAGTAATAGTGAAGTTAATTCAACCATATGGGAGCCTCCCGACTTACAGTGAACAAAAATTAAATTTGTAAAAGTACTGGAGATAACTATTTGGTAAAATAAATAAACTTAGGTTGTTACGGTTTGATTTTTCTGGCACCGCATTTTACTAACCGTTCAGGTTTTGCGTCTATGTACAGTAATAATTACTCTAATAATCTAGGGATTAGTAAGGTGTTTGAGTGGAAGGAGAGAGAAAAATTATTTAAGAAAAAACCACAGCACTATGCTCGACAGGTATCGAACCCGATATTCCATTATCGGCAGTCTAGTAAATGGCGAGAGTGACTCTTTAGGCCAGTAGGCTACCAAAGTGAGTGTTGCAGTTTTTGGATTTAAACTTCCACGGAGAACCAAATTAATTTTATGAAATTATTAAACGTATTTCTAATAGACCTATGAATATTAACTATTTAATCAAACTAAAAATCGATAGTCATAATTTGTCTATTTTCTAGAATTTTTCAAAAGCTCAACAAAACTATATTAAGTATTTTGATTTTATAAGCCCTAATTTTGACTTTTCAACACACATTCATCTATTGAATGGGGAATAACTACATTATCATAAAAGGGATGGTAAATTGAAATCAATTGAATGATCCACCGAAAAAGGTGTGAGCTATTTTAAGGTTTTGCATAATTTTGCGAAAGAGGAATCAGTCCAATATTGTAAACGAATTAATTTAAATAACATTTTTGCTATGAAATAATACATTGTTACAAAAAGCCATTATTTGTTTACTTGCTTAAAATGAAAATAAAATTTGTTTTTTTAAGAGCATGTTTTAAACAAATTTATTAACGACTTAATATAAGTAGGCCTAATTGAAATTAGAAAGGCTTATTAAAGAAAGTGAAAGCGCATTAGCGGGGAGAAGGGATGAAAAAAAAATGATAAAGCACTTTTAAACCGAGCGGAGGTACGAACCTTAACTTCATATGCAATTCAGAATATTTCTAGCTTAACACCTTAAACCACACTACCACCAGTGCGAGTATGATTTCATTAGCAGTATAAACTATTATTTTAGTAGCGGGTAGCTTGAACTATCAATCCTGATATACCAGGATGGTGATTTGTCAATAAATGTAGATAGAAAATGTGATACCCCATCAGGAAACAAGCCTCTCATGTTAGCGCGCGTTCACAGTATGTTGTATAGTTTGCAATGTGCGTTAATGAGCAATATTTATACACGATACGGGAGAAGTACGCAAAGAGGGCGGAATTCTTAACACTTTTTCTGTGTCATATTTTGAAAAATCTAATATTTTCTACCATCTATACACACAACAATAGTAGGCTTACAAGAATAGACTAAATTAATTTTGCAATTTTATTTTAGATTGTTATAAAATTTAAACAAAGCTCACCTAAATCAGACAAGAACGCAAACATTGTTTCCATTATTAACCATACCAACCGATCAAAAGCTAACAGTAATAAAATCAAAATAATAAAACCTAAATTATTATTCATTTGTTGACATGAAGTTTTACTATATATATGTGTATATAGCAGTTAAATTAATGAAACTGATTGCACTTAGGAGAATTTCAATAAATATGCGTTGGATCACAAAAACTTAGACTGATTAGCATAAACATTAATCAACACTTCTTCAATTGACATAAGAAATGTATTACGATAGAAATATGATTTCTAAGCTTGAACTTACGCATAAAGGATACAAATAAATTATTTATTATTTGCCCAGTAGTATCGGTAAATACGCGGGCTCATGTCAGGATCGTTTATGTCGGGATCACGATCAACTTAACGTTAACTTAAAGTTAACTTAACGTAACTTAACGTAAATAATCTCCTCTTGTGTTTGAATGAAAGCGATCACGATGCAGTTAACTTAACGTTGACTTGCAGCTAACTTAACGTAAGAGATGTCCTGGGTGGTCTTTCACTTTAAGTGAACGTTACTTGAAGAGTATCACGTGATCTAGCCAGCCAATACATTATGCGAGTGACGTCAACAGGGCTATTTATTAATTCATTTGTTGGTTTTAAGACCAAGGTTTACTCTTTAGCTTAAGTTCTAGTGATCAAACATTGAAACAAACTAAATAAATTAAAATAGGAAAGCTAAATTTATCAAAATTTTAGTAATAGATATTTATAATATAGATTGAAAACTGTAAACATTCACAGATCATCACTTTACAAATAGTACAAATCACAGATCATACTCAAGAATGCAGATGTTTGGCTTGAGTTGTTACGTTAAATTACGTGAATCGTGATCACACATCTGTTTTCTTAAGTTAAGTTAACTTTAAGTGCACGTTACGTTAAGTTAACGTTAATTTGATCGTTTTCCCGGCATAGTATGGCTTACAAGTCAGGCCGGGTGCACACAGGATGACACAAAACGTTTCAAAACACGAGGAAGCAAAACATTTTTGTGCCATTGTATTTCATCGTGTGCCATTCCACTCTCACTACATGATCGCAAATGAGTCGCTGCACACTTGCTGACACAGATCGGTTACACAAAGATACACAGTGAGGCATCTTGGAACAAAATAGCTGTCTTCTCTACTCTCTTGTTTCATCCTGTTTAATTTATTTAGTGAAAAAAAAATTCTCAACTGCGCAGGTGCAAAGCCCTCCGTTCACGTGACGCTGGTCTCTATAAAATTTTGAACTGTGGTGATAGTTCTTGTTTTGTTTGTGCTTTTGTCCTTTTAAACATACTTGAGTGAAGTTAAAAAAAGGTGTCAGGGAACTTCATCAGTTCCTGTTTGTATTTTCCTAAGAACTTTTCTCAGTTCTTTTTCATTAATATGGTAAACCTGGTATCTATTACTTGATGATTCCTCCTGCTTAACCAACCAATCGCAGGAAACTATAGCTAATAATTAGCATAGCAGTAAACCTCGGTGGTCTTGGGATAAAGTTCTCGTCACAGTACCCAGTGTTTGTGGGCTCGAACCCAGCTGGGGCCGATGGACTTTTATAGAGGAATTAAAATCCGTAGCACAATTTCCTTCGAAGGGGAAGTAAAGCCGTCGGTCTCATGTGGATTGTGGCATGCAAAAGAACCTTGGAAAATTTGTGGAAATACCTCTTCCATCAATATTTATAGAACTTTCGCTTTCGTTCATAGAAAATTTAATGTGCTGATATAATCAGTCAGTTCAAAAGAGCACGTTAATTAGCTCCAATAAATATAAATAAAAACTCGTCATTATCGATATTACCAACATTACACACCACCATCTTAGCAAGGACTGCCATTATTTTCTTTCATTATGTTTCATTTGAAAAAATTAGTTGAAACGTTCTTTGTGTCATGTTTTCAAGATGCTTCGCATGTTTCGAAACGTTTCTTGTTATTCTGTATGCCCCTGGCCTTACAGGGTGGTCATAGTTCGATTCCCAACCAGATTTGCTGTGGTGTTTTTTTTTTCTAAATGGTTTTGCAATCTACCTCCACGCAAATACAAATACATTTTCTCCCAAATTAATCTTCACTGACCCTACTCTATTAGCTTATTTTAAATTGCAATAGCCCGGAACTAACCGTATGATGCTTCAAAAAATGCATTGAGGGTTATTTGGACATATTTTTTCCCTAAAAAGTTAGTACACAGACAATATTTTCACCTTAATTTTAATTAGTGTTCAATATATCTAGAAAACACACACTCAAAGCCTATTGTTAAAATTACAATATAGGTATAAATGTATTTAAACCAATAACTATTTTAATGAACGTTCTACTTTTGCCAATGTTCCAGGTTTCCTGGTCGCAAAGGGTGTATTAACAAACAGGAAGCGTATAGCCCGAGCGGTTAGTAAGACGTGGTGCTAAACAAGAATCAGGACTGAATCCAAAACTGTTATTTATGTAGGAGGGGGGAAGGTGGGCAGGAGTGGTGACTCGTGGTGAGGTTTCCCAACAGATGTCAAGTAATATTTTTAACATCGAATCTCTCTTGCAACCATTTAAAGTTAATTTTTAAACATAATGACATAATGATTTTCTTAACTATGGAAACTTGGAGCAACTTTTAGAAAAAAATAAAAGTATATTTTTTGCGGTCAACATTGAAAATATATAATGTTATAAGTGTCGCTTCATAAGTATTAATTTTATATATATTTATATGTATATAATAGCAGATATAGATCATACTTGACTTATGATTACATGAAAGAATATCTAGTAAATTTGTCTAGCGTTCAGATATGACCAACATACGAATATTGAAGTATATATTTTTTGAAAACTACAAAAAATTAAAAATCTGCTCCCATAAGCATTAAGTAGGAATACAAATATACATTATTAATAATACTTTTGGGGGATACGGGGTTGAATCTCCCCCCCCCCTCTTTGCACGGTCCTGTGCGCAATAAAGCCGAGGCCATACGATACAGCCCTAATGTTCACCATGGGTCTTCCCTTTTCATAAAGATTAGGCCGGGCGGGTCCGCTGTGGCTGGGATGACGCGAATGCGGGGCTGAGCTGCGCAGGCGTCGGTGGCCAGCTGCTGACGGATGTCGACGCACGACGCCATCCAGGGCTCCGGGTCCAGAGTGTAAGAGAGAGGTAGCTACCGACGCCGCAATAATCACAAAGTTCCGCGCACCATACTTTACGCTTCAGCTTTCATGACTCGTCCGAAGCGATGATTAAATTGATTATTTGATTGTATGTAGACTTGGCCGGTGTTTAGCACTCTTGTGTAATTAGAGAGAGAGAGAGAAAGGCTTTGCGACTGACCGGGATTCTGAACCGCTGTCTAGTCACTTGACGGGATTCAAACAGGATGCATTCTGAAAGGGAATAAACAATTTTTCCCAACCATTGTAGGGTCATGCCGAAGGTGGGTGTTTTAGGTTTTGAGGGTGCAAATCCTATCTCCTGGAAGTATTATTAATATTAATCTAAACTAAAAAAAAAAAACTTTAAATAATTTCAAGATCGCTTTCGGGAGGTTTTCTTCATTGACTACTGCATATAACCCCCCACTCCCTTTTTCCTTAATATATTTATGTCTACGTCTCTTCAGAGAACACCTATACACTGATTTTAGTAGGAATAACATTATCTGGTGGTTACTATAATTTGTAAAACATTTTAATATATTCACATATTAAGTCATGTTATCTGCAGCTGTCACTTTTGATATATATTAATCAATACCTATAAAATAACACTTATAATATTAGTATACTGTTACCAATTTATTGTTTACAAAGAAATATGTTTGAATTTTCTAAACTGTTCTTCCAACCAAAATCAGGTTCTGGGTTGAAATCATAGCTCCCCCCCTTATCTAAAGTTTTATGATAGTTATTGATTACTGATATTATGTTATAGAAATGTTAAAAAGCTACAATTTGGCGTGATAAAGGCCACCCCTCTTTATTGACACCATGATTTGTTCTTGTTGGAGATATTTAGCAGAGAAGAATTGTGCGCCCTTAAAAGCCGCAGTGTTGCTGTTTAGAGACATGTCATTTTTAATGTACAACATAATATGTATTTTAAACAAATATTACCAAGAGTGTGGTAACATTTTGGATAGAAAACTGTTCCAAACAACAAGGTTCCCCGTGAAGGGGTGGTCAAGGTTCGAAAATCCTGGCCATGCGTATGAAGCGTGGTTTTTCCTGGGTGGTTTCCCTCTACTCCTCCACTAAACATGCGGGAACAGTACCTCTATATCACCCACCTCGTTGGCGTAGTTGGATAACGCGCTAGTTTCGTGTTTAACTAGACTGCCAAGGACGTGAATATCAAGGTTAGAGTCTCGGTCGGGTGAATGGTTTTCCACTCTCCCTTCACGCAAAAGTGGGCTCACTTCCTCCAAAATTCAACCTTCCCAATTCCTAATCCACTAGCGTAATTAGTGCTTAAGCGTATAACCCAAACGGGTAGTAAGACACGGTGCTAAATAATAATAATAAATAAAAATGTTCCTCTATATCCTCGCTTCCTGAACTCAATTCAATTAGTGTATTGAGTGATAAAACCAGGATCAATAAAACAAACATTGTTTATAATTTAAATATAATCTTAAATGTAAAAATAAGACCAGTGCTACCAAGAATCTTGTAGTCTTGGACTACTCCCAACAACAGCTATTTCACATTATAATACACAATACATCCCTGCAATACTCCTCGCTCCTCATTTTTACAACATATTACTCTGAACGGTCATATGAGATGTGCCAATACCCTATCGAGTCAAGCATGCCAAGTTGAGCAGTTCTTCCCTCCCATTGGTGGATAGAACTTTTATGGGCAAGCGGACAATCGTATTTGTAGCCCACGACGACCTCAATACTCAGCCCTGGTAGATATTATTTGCCGGTAGTCGCAAACAGGGGCGTAGCGCTGGGGAGTAAGGGAGAGCTCACCCCCCTTCAATGTTGAGGGAAATCCTGAAAATTGGGAATTTTGTGGAGAGTCGAGATCTTGAGTTAGAAGATTTTAGATTGACTCAGTACCACGGTGTCTTCAATTATGAAAGTTCTTTCCCGCCGACTTGTACAGACGAATTTTAAATTTCCCCACTGTCGATCCCTACTCTTAAAAAGTTCCCAACTTCATAGCTCATCAAACATTGAAAGTAGATAACTTATTTAGTAGATTGTAATGAAAGTATTCCATACTCCCCAGACCCCCAGTGTTCTCACCGTTGCCCTTGTACTATCCCTGGTCACCTAATAATTTTTCTAATTTCAGAACGTCTAGAGTTGGAAAAATACACTATCCCACCCTCCGCATCCCCCTAAATATATTTCGCCCCTACTTCAAGGTATAAAAGAGACGACAGAAACCTTGCCTCATCAATTGGGCAGTAGTGTGAATTGTGACAGTGCTGCTTTCTGTCAACTGAAGGGAAAATGAACGAGATAGCAGGGTTTCAAATTATCTTTCATACTATATAATGCATACCACAATTTCATGCTGTTTCAACTAATCCCTCAAAGAGGATAAGGACTCGTTACTGTGATCTGTAACTCTGAGAATAAATCAGCCAGCTCAACTCTATCAAGATTGGTTTTCAGCTTCTAGTAGCCATGTTTATAAACAAGACAACAACCGATAACTGTTTCAACTAATCCCTCAAAGAGGATAAGGACTCGTTACTGTGATCTGTAACTTTGAGAATAAATCAGCCAGCTCAACTTTATCAAGATTGGTTTTCAGCTTCTAGTAGCCATGTTTATAAACAAGACAACAACCGATATTAAATTATATTTTACATGGTTAGCCTCGTTTACCCTGAGAGGAAGCCATATTACCTTTATGAACTACACTATGGCCTTATAAGTTACTCCATAGTGTAACCCATTAAGAAGAGCCTACTGTATTTCAATACAGATAGATTTTACTAATGTATCACGTGTTTGGGAGTGTGTATAAAATGGTGCTGTATCAAGTACAGCTGTAGAAAGATGTAGAATGATAAGTACATACAGAATGGTAACGTTCAAGCTCTGTAGTAAACTGTACTAATTAAAAATAAACAGCCTACAGTAGCAGCTTAAAAAAATCTCTTACTTCACAAAGGTAAGAAAGACTCTCATTTATTCAGTATAGTATTAACAGATTACTTCAAAACCCTGGCATGCTATATTATTTTCACCGCGTCTTACTTCCTGTCCGGGCTGTCTCAAGGTTGTCAATATTTGCTTTAATACAAAATTTCCTATATTTGCCAGGTTTTTCATAATAAATTTTCATATATCCTGACACTGTGGATAGTTAATATATACAGTAATAAAATTTAATTTTCTATGAATTACTTTTGTGAAGTCATGCTATTGGTGTCTACAATATGATGATTAATCTTTATGGGGAAATTTATGTTGTTGTTATGCAATCCAATGTTTCATGGAGAGAAAAAAGAAACCGGTAGAAGGTAAGCCATATTGGGTTTGAATCAGTTTGCTCAGTTCTTGATGACGTTGCCTACTTGGAGATCCCGTATTTATTTTGCGAAGCGGGTTGCATCTTAACTTGACGCATCCAAGCAAGACTAAGTACACTTAGACGCCAATGTACAAACTAGAAAAAGATAAAAGATAATGATAAGCTCATCCTGACAGAGCTCTTGTCTATGTGCTGATAACCCTTTCCCTCTTCCTCTGACGAGCTTACACAGTCACTTTAATACTTGCGCCTTGAAAACATTGACTTGCTTTTTAATTTTACCTTTTCTTGTTTCCTATTCTAGATAGATATATACTGCCACGGAATTTTTTAATCTACATCCTGGCAGGAGGATGATTCCTACAGGCCATTTTGGTGACCAAGCCAAATAGCCTAAGTTGTAGATGATTTATAAAGAATACATTTACAATAAAATTACTTAAGAATAAAAATAATAATTGTATTACACTCAAGGAATATTTTTAGAATCATTTAAGCATTTATGGTTTTTGTTCCAACTTTATGTCCGTTCTTAAGTTCATTTTTATTCCATGCAAAGGTGCTAGCTTGAAGTTGAATGTCATAAGCTCACAAATATTACAGTATTTTTCATTTTATTTTGTGAAATACTAGGCTTTACAGATTATCCTAGGATTACAGGTGCGTGACAACATTGTATCGGTAGATTTACACTAATTAGGTAGGAAATAGGGGTGTACACCTCAAAAGAAATGTACCCACATTATTGTGGAGGGAGTTTGGGAAACCATTTAGAAAAAAAAAACATCCTCTGTATATCAGGTCAGGGTTCGAACAACAAACTTCCCATCACCTGCAAAAAATATTACACGAGCTTGAAGTGTAATCCACGCGCCCGCTGATGCGCATTCTTTATATATATATATGTAGTCGATGAGGATCCTAGACAAAAGCAAAACAGGATTATTCTTGAATAACATGAATGTAAGCCAAGGCCGTACTAAGGCGAAAGCGGTGTTCGAACTCCTTTATAAATTATTATTAATCATACGTGTGTATATTAATTTCAAATGCCTCATCATAGTATTGTGATGAAGTCTTATTAAATTATTAAAAACTGCTTATATATTCTAAAACACTTTAAATCTAAATATAATAATATAATTTATATTTAAATGTGAATTTAATATCAATTGAATAATATAAATTTATAAAAAAAGTTGTAATAATACTGCCTGAATCTGGAGGAAATGCTGCTCACTGATCATAAATAACTTTTTTTTATTACCATCCCTCCAAGTTAATGCCTTTCTGTTTCTTAGTATTTGCTCTCCTCTTCCATATTCTGTTAGTTTATATTTTACCTTAATTATACATAGAATGAAAAAAGGAAATTATAAATCCGGTATCAAAGGAAAGAAAATAATTCTGGTTAGCAAACTCTAGCAAAACTTAAAAAATGTAATATTAAAAAAAATTATTGATGTTTTGTGTGTGATGCTGAACATTACTTTCATAACCAAACATATAAATAATATGTGAGCGTGATAAGAAAATCCTCCAACAGAGGAGTAAAAAGCATTTGTTGATACCTACAGACACTTCAAGATTACACGGGACAGCTTTCAGCCCTAGTTATCTACGTCACGCACTTCTGCGAATATTTACATAATAATGCACACGATGCTAGAGTAATGTGCACAGACAGAAATAGCGGCGCTTTAGCGGGGGAGGGGGGG